>JARQZJ010000045.1:682500-937500 GCA_030704895.1 Henosepilachna vigintioctopunctata
TCTATCCCTGTTCTAAATCTACATAATATCCCGCATATATATCTCTAAAAGGTGGTCTCCTTAGCTGAGATTATATACAAGTTTAAGTTCCAGGTTATTCGAATGAGCATCGATTCCGAGCTAGTTTTACATCCGATAAATCTTGTCAGTTTGATATTCGAGGGAATCGCTATCGAGTTTTTGTTATATACCAATTGACAGTGTGAGGTATTGGCCGTTTAATGAATACTGAAGCACTTACGAAACCGTTGCGATAAGGTTGAAATTTAATGCTCGATAGATCATTCCGATACGAATTTCTGTCCCATGTTATCGAGTTCGGGTTAGTTCCAATTCGTTTTCACACTGATGAAGCTTTATGTGGAAACCAGTTCCGTAATAAGTTCTCATCTAGGTCTAGATTCGTGAATTCTGTGAAATTTATAATTCAACGAATTTATCAGACTACACCAACTACCCAAAGTTAGACATCGAAAAATTGAAGCTTCGTCTGTATGTAATGTGAACATTCATTCTCTTAAACAAAGCTGGACATCTGCGGAATTGAATAATAAAAGATTTTCTCAGTTATTTACAAATTTTTCACTATATAAGATAAAGTTACACAAAATGCAAAAAGCACAAAACTGAAAATAGTTGAGTAGGCACCACTAACACAGCCCTTGTACTTGGTGCCAGGAAAATCCTATTCTCTTTTAGTGTCGAGTTATCTCGAAGATGATTTGCTTGCCTGACTCATTGGGCTCTTCGATTTTCAACACAGAGACGTTGCTGCTTTTTTGTGCAGAAAATATTTCCACAATTTTGAGCTGAAGTTCTCGGAGAACGTCTACATCATATTCGAGCATTTGTCGATACATTTTCATTTTCAAATGCTGTGTAACCTACATAGGACACATATAGTCCCGGAAATCTAGCTCAAATAAAAATAAGGGGTGAGCTAGTTCATATAAAGCAAAATATTTTTGACAGGACGCCACGATATTCTTATTAAAAATACTATACTTTGTTGATAGTATAAAACAAATAATTGATTCTGTAGTTCCAAATCATAACCATGACTATGTGATGAAATTTATACCGAAATTGTTGAAAATGGACACCTTCGAAAAAATTTATATGGCAGGTTTGAAAACTATTGTGAGAAATCTGAAAACCACCGGTAGTTGTGAAGATGATATATTTTGCTGATTTTAGCTACAGAAATGCACAACCATGATGGTAACAACCGCAAAACCCTTCTCCAGCAATATGGAACCGCTTACCTTGTTACAAATGACTCATTAGCCGATTTATTCCCCGGAAGAGTGATAAGCCGCAGAGTTAATGGGGAGCCCTGATTTAACGCGTGCTGATTTTTTCCTATAAGGCTACCTGAAACGTAAAGATTACAATCCATTGCCATCCAACCTGAATGTTTTGAAGCAAATAATCATTGAAGAAATCAACTGTATTCCAAAAGCGATGCTACACACACAGGAGCGAATGGTACACATTTGCAGACGGTTGTTTTTCATAAATAAACTCCAAGAACTGCTCTTCGATTCAACAATAAATAAAACGAGTTTTGATCGATATTGTTGTTTTTTATTCAACATCTTAAAACGAAAAACATTCTGAGACACCCTTCATTTGTTTTTCGACTAAAACATGTGTGTTCTTCAATCCCAAAAGCGACAGTATTGGCGATTAACAAACCTTTCACGGTGAAAATGTGCTTCGTTGCTCAGGATGATTTTGCTCGGAAAATTGGCATCTATTTGCTGATGTTCAATAATCCATTCTGCAAAACTCTTTTCGCTGCGTGTGGTTGTAGTGTTAATTGTATAAGGATCGAGATAGAGATCTATAGTGAGCAAAGGCTGTATAGAGCTCATTGAAATCAGTAGGAGTATATAAATGAATTTGATTCATTTTTGTAATCAGTTTTCATCCACCTGATGCAGTTATTGTATAACGAAACGATATTGTAGTGGACAATTCAATATTTTTGAAATTTTCAAAAATGTGTCAATCTATTGATGAATCAAATTATCATTTAACCACTATTCAATTTCATTGACCAGCAGTATTCGGTGTTTTCCAATATTAATGAATATGTGTATCAACTTTATGATACACGAAATTGGGATACTTAAAATGTAGATTCTTGTGTTTTGTGAAGAATAAGAAGTTCTGATGATATGATCTGCCATTGAAGACTATATATTCCATGCGATGAAACACTGTAATAGATGCAAGTGAATAGTGAAAATTCAACATTTTCAAATAATATTGAATTTTTTCCATTATTCGCTCGAATATAATAAATTTGATGCTGTGAATTGGAACAATGTTTATCAATGCAGACCTTGAAAGCATTTTCAAGGTCTGCATACATCAAATCATTTCACTTCGATAATCTTGTTGAGATATATCAGTAAACAGATTCATACATTTCTTGAAAATTTTCATTAAATATTTGTTTTTGTTTCAGCAATGGCACAGAATTCTGGAGATTGCTTTCATCGACATAACTTCAACATTAGCTGAGCCCGCAAATCTGAAACGAGTATCTACCATTGTGAAATGAATCAATAGTTCTCAAAAAAGTCAGTTCTTCCTATATCCTATATAAGACGTCATGAATAAATGGCTCGAAATTCTATGAAAATGGGAAAATATCTCACTCCCCAGTGGAAATGATTGAAAGAGCTTTCTGAGTGTTCTTGGACTTACTCGCTTTCATCATGGAAGTCTTTTGGATGCATTATTCATTTTGTTTGATGTTCCTCACCTTTTTTCATGGTAAGTTATCTCAGGTCGTGGCTTATCATATTAACTGAACGAAGTTGATGTGTATTTTTCTTGCGAAAGTTGTTAATTACTATCAATGAAATTTTCGATTTGAAATACATATAGCAATATCATTCAATGATCGTGTGACTGCTGAAATTCAAATATGAAAAATTATATATTCATTTATTTACAACACATGCCCTAGAGTTACAAAAACACAATAATAGGTATATTAAATGAAAACACTTGGCTTGATTTCACAAATTTATAATAAATACTTGACAATTGTTTCGGGGTGTTACCCCATTTTTAAAAATTATTTTTTAACGTTTGGAGATGGTGTAACACCCCGAAACGATTGTCAAGTATTCATTATAAATTTTGTTTTATGATATAAGCGAATTATATTTATTCAATATATTAAACAATGTTTCACCAATAGATCAGCGAACATTCAATCAACTTTAACAATAATATGAATAATTAAATATAAATATAAATGGTAGGTACACGTTATGATATAAATGACGAATATAAATGAATGAGAAAATGCTTTAATATTTAAATTATTCAGCTAGCATAATACGATATTTACGTAAATAGGAAGAGAGAAGAAATAAAGAGAAAAATAAAAGAAAGTGTGAAAACAAACAACAAAGATTCAATCATGAAACAATTGAATAAAATTTGAGCTGACAATCGCGGCAAACAATTTAGGCGATAAAAAAACAGTATCATAGATACACACAGAGAGAGGAAATCAATACAAAGGGACCTGAGGCAGCAATATGCGTTGGATTCTGAAAATCGAAGTGTTGAACTAGCTTATCTATGCAGGATGAATTGAACCAATATTTTGTTGGTAGTGTCGAAGATAATATGATTGATGTAACGTTGGTTTTTTAAAGAAAGGTAGTATACTTGTCCGTTAATGGACCACTTTCTCTCAGTAGAGAGAAGTTGAATATGGTGTACCGCAGGACAGTGTAGTCGGTCCTCTTCTCTCTTTTATTCACATAAATGACTTGAATTGGTATTTGGAACATTCTTTTGTTAATTTGTTCGCGAATTACACATTGATTTCGGTTTCATGAAGTGACTTCGAGGAAGTGGTTGGTGCGGTTAAAACAGTGATAGAAATCGTGAAAAACTGGATGATGTTTCTTGATGTAACGTTCAATGAATTGAAACTGAATAGTAAAAAAACTAAATGTATGTTACTAGGTTCTAGAGTTGATTAGAGTGAGTTTGTGAGTGAAAACTAATCGTTTGTTATGAAAATCAGTGATAAGTCACTCAAATTTTCAACTGAAATTAAATATCTGGGGATTACTATTGATCCTCAATTGAATCTATCTCAACATGTATCTCTTTTGTACAGAAAACTTGGGAGAAAAATCGGTTATCTTTATAGAGTGTGCAAGCAACTTCTTTCAAAAGAATTGTATATAATTGTATAATCCCTTTTCTTTTATAGCTTTAATTATTATGCTCCCTGTTGAGTGTATGCAACAGGAAAGATATCCAAAGAATACACTTCCTTCGAAATAAGTGTATGAGATTTTTGTTATCATGTGGTAGGCGTACCTTGATAATTTATATGCTTAGTGAACTGAAATTCCTGAGACTTCGGCAGCTTGTGAATCAATCGAGTCTGGTTCTCATTTACAAAACAGTAAACAAGAAACACCTTTGCATTTGCAAACATTTCTAATTACGGATTGCGCAGGATTTTCGACTTGACAGATCTGCAACAAGCGCGATGGAAAGAATATTATTTGTAGAAAGTCTGATAAATTATAATAACTTGTCACTGTTTGTTAAGTCATCTAGCTCTGTAAGAATTTTCAAAATTTAATTGCAAAAAATGTTTTTTTGGATTTAGAATTATTTCTTCGTGTTTTTTGTTGATATTTTTCATATTATATTGTTTCAAAGTAGCAATTTGCTAAATAAATCTACATTATTATTATTATGATTCAACAGATATTCACTTCACCATTGCACATTTACCACAAGTTATGTATTGGAGAAATATTTATGCGTATTGTCTGGAGATAAAAGAGTTCTCTTTCTACTGCATACACGAGAAATATGAAAGTTTAGTCTAGTTACCACGTTCTTAGCACATAAGTAGAATTCACAAGTATGCACATACCGAGAAAGGAGTAGTACAATCGCACCTGCATTGATGAATGGAAAGGAAATTTCCGCTGAAATAACTAACGCTGAAGTCTTTTCATGTTGTTAACTCCATGTTGATAATGTAACTATATTCATGTTTTATACGTTATACATAAATATTTGTATATGCTATACAGTGAAAGGTTTTTTTCCCGGCGTATAAGTTCCGAAAAAATGCCGCGAATACAGAAACCGTGAAAATGGGATGGTTATTTATATGAGATTATAGAAGATACGTTCCTGGTTGACAAAATGAGAGGAAGTATATGAAAAAATTAATTTAGAAGAAGTTCTTGATCGTATTGATTAATTATTATGTTAGGCTTAGGCAATAGTTCAAAGAATTGTGTGATTTCTTCTTCTTTGGCAGTTTTCAGACTGATATAAACCAAGGACCTCAGCAATTTGCTTCAGAATAAGACTTCGCGCCATGGACAAATCTGTTTTCATAAATAAAAACACAATGCCCATTAGCCATTCTTTTACCTTCACTGAGAATTTTCAAATTGAATGTTACGTTTCCTGTCATGGTTGAAGCCTCTTTCTCAATAGGATGTGAATTTAACATTTCCTCCAAGTCGGTTTCAGTGGAATCTTCATCTTGCGAATCAAGCAACATCTGAATGTTACTTGATTCTTTCTGTTGGAACCCATTTCGTCGAAATTTCAGCTATGTTTGCAGTCAAAGTTTGAATGAGCAGAGATTCTTCGTTATTTTTCGCAGTCAGAGTAGGCCACAGTTTTTTCCAGCATGAATTCAGTGTGTACGAGTATGGCTTCAGTTCTTCTAATGATTCTTTTATGTTTACTATGAATTTTGCTATGTCAAAATCTTCCAGCATTCCATAATATTCATATCAGGATCACATTCCATATTATACAATATGATTTTGAAGGTTGATCTAATGTAATAGAGCCTGATTATCCCTTGCTCCATAGGTTGAAGCAAGCCGTCATGTTGGAAGGAAAAAATGTCATTTTTATATTTAGATGCACAATTTCAAGTTCGCGGGGTTGACCTGGTGCATTCACCAAACTAGATCTGCTTCAAAGTCTAAATTATTATTTTTTTTATCAGTTTCTTCTTCTCAAACAAAAAAGTTCCTGAGCCAGTTATAATAAATAGCTATTAGATCTCGAATAAAGAAATCTATGGCCGCGAATAAAGGAATTTGGTAGCATTTTTGTAATCAGCGAATAGTGAAAACGCGAATAAACGAAGCGCGAATAAGGAGCTTTTACTGTATTATATATGTTATAGAAACATTTAGGTCTAACTATAAGGAGGCAATTGTTCATATAAGCATGTATCCAACTTTTTTTTTAATATCATATAATTATTCTTGTTGCAAAAGTTATACTTCACATTGTGATACGTTTTGATTACGACACTGTGGCATTGTAATACGAAATTATTTTTTGAATTATAATACTGCAGCAGAGTGAGTCTGGACAATTTGGACTTCAGTAACTCATGACTTTTTCTAAAATGAATTCCTCTGGAAATTTTTAGTGATAGTAAAACCTGCACACAAGGATTTGTGTGTGCTAGGAAGCTGTTGCCTTTTAAAAAATGACTATCAGACACACATCTAACTTCAAAGTGGTTCCCACTAAAGTTCCCAACTTCGTCATGCTATCCATAGAATGAGAATACTCAAATATTATATTTCCCATGAATAAAGTTACACAGACACACATGAATTGTTTCATTGTTTTTCGATAGAGGTAGCTCAGATGACTAGGTCACTGTCTTCATACGACCTTGTGGAGCAATAGAGTATTGGTGAGTAGGGAAAAAACATCGATACTTGATTTTTCGGTTACATGCCACTGACGATCTTCATAATAGGATGTGACAGCGCTGTATAGTTTTTCTAATGAGTAAGTTATTCTTCGGAATAAATTTGATATTCACTCTTGATAGATTGAGGTGGAGGAGTAAGTTGATTTCTGTTAAAAGACTGGGTAGGCTAATGTCATAGTTCCAGGTAGACAAAATTTTGCGCCTAGGGCTGAAACTGTTTCAATATTCTCTGGTAAAGTGGTTTGTGATCAATATTTGATCCACTCGTCTTGTGTAACGGTAGTCCTATATTGGGACTCCATCACTCTCTGAAACTTTCGCACATTTGAAGATCTCATTTCTAAGAATTATTCTTATAAGTTTTAAGGTTCAACCGTGGACATACAATCCATCTTTGTTCTGAAAAGTCTTGCGTTTCTAATCAGTTAGTACTTCTGTTGGTTGTTCGAGTAACCGAAGTTTTTCTGCGTTGAATTTATCGTTAGGTTATCCATTATGTAACGATAATAAGCTCATAAGGGAAGATGACAGGAATCCAAACATCAAAGACAGCCCAATATATAACAGAGGGATATCAAATATTCGCATCTGAGGAATACAAAGAGAGACAGAACGATGTAAGAAAGATTGTGTAAAGATTGTGTATCACACTCTAGCACTTAAATTACTTAATCTTCTACGAAAGGAAAAGTTGCCTCACTACAAATACGTTTTGGAATCAATTTTGGAAAATCACCATTTTAAACTCTACAGGAACCAGACTATCTTGACTGGTTAAACAGTTCCCCACAAATAGTGGCGATCACAAATATCTATAGCTTGAGACAGTGGCGCAGATCGTAATCGAGAGTGTTGCGAATATCTGAGGTTCTTGTGAAGAAATCCCGAAAATACTCCTAAACAATATCGGAGAAGTAGGACTCCGTGAGCATCTATTCACGGAATAACAGAAATCTGTGCTGGTTGCCACAAGAAGGCTGTCAGGAAGTTTTTAGGACATAACGGAAATCAACGCCACGAAGGTTGCCACTGTGAAGATCACCGCCTTGGGGACCGCCGCCTCGGGCCTGGTAATTTGGAAGGGGCCCCCACAGAGCCTAATGCCTCTCATATATTTTATCTGGAAAGAATAAGAGTTTCCTATTGCATGAAATCGCGTTTCTTTTCTGAAGCTAAACAAAAACTTACATATTTTAAAAATTAAACATTTTGGATTACATACCTATCTCGTTATCGTAAATATACTCTTTCATATGATGCTTGAATATGTCAGCACCAGTAATAATTTTTATATTATATGATTCAATTATTATATTATTTAATTTGATATTTTAAGCTGTAACAAGCTGCTTTAATGGAAAAATCATCATTCTGTTGTCGTTTCGTCATTGTGCTTTGCAATGTGGCCAAACATATATATAATAGAGTTTCATATATTACTATGGCTATCACGCGTCAATTGTAATTTGATAAAGAACTCGGTTCTCCTGGCGCTTTATCATCTCAATGATAAAGCGATAATGATAAAGGAATGCTCAGTTCTTGACTGAGCATTCGCTTCATAAATGTATTAGGTTTTCTTCACCATGAGAAAACCTCTGAAAACCTCGCGGTACGCCGGGTGCTTCAAATGAGTTTAATGTCAGTTTAAAATTAGAAATATGCAGAGTAATATACTGAGCCAGAAAATTTATATTTCAAAATATGAATATTCTGACATCGAATAATTCTGAACATCATCCATTCATTCTCCTTTATATTCAATATATCAACTCCAAGCAATTTGTTAACAATAAGATCCAGTGACCTGAAGTTTATGAAATCCTTGTTAGTCCTAGCACGTATTATTCACGATTTGTGCGATAGTTTTCTTTAAGCCTCTTCTTCGGGAGAGAGTTAAATTTCATTAGGAAATTTTTTACCTGCTCCGACAACTTTTCTGATTTATTTACTCTGAAGTGCGGCTAGCAGAATCTTTTCACGATTTAACGTCCAAACTTTCACTGGTGGATTCTTTCGATTATAAAGACGTGAGTATTGCAGATTTTTATTATATCTCACAATATTTCACAGAAACCACGTTTATCCAGAGAGAGTATACTGTATTTGATGATTGTGTAGTAGATTTTCAACATGTCCTTGGATATAATGTTCGTGAATGACAATTTCAAGGCATTTTAGACCAGTGTTTTTCAACGTGGGTTCCACGCCCCAAAGGAGGGCAATTTTATTTTCAAGGGGGCCAATTAAAAAATGGAGTTAACACGAATTCAACCTTCCGCACTTTTTTTAATTTCAACTTTCTCACCCATTTCGGAGGGATATAGAAATTTTAGAAAGGTTGAGGTGGGGCATGACACAGAAAAGGTTGGGAACACTGCTCTGAACAATTTATAGGTTTATATAGATACATTCAAAGTTTCAGATGGAAGCGTTATGGTAATATAAAAAGAATATTTGAATGTCAAGAAACATAATCCTGAAGAAGATCAATAAATAAAATTCAATCAATCTGTAATAACAGGGCTTGAAAAACGCTACTTTCGGAAAATTTTCAATAGCTCAAAAGTTGTAATGATGTCATTCGTCAGTTTCTTTCATTTTTCGAATGATAACTGAAATTTTTCACTTATTCAAACGGAAATAAATTATAGTAAGCTGTATTCTGTTTTCGCACAAGTTAACCCTCAATAAAATCTCATTCTGGAAAGTTTCCCTGAATTTTTCGTAATATGGAATCCTGGAAAATTATGGAACATAACTTGAATTTTTGAGGGTTCTCTCTCAAAAACTGGAAAGTGTGCTAGTAACAAGAAAAGTTCGATAATAAAATAACTATATTCTAGACCTCGGGAGGATTGTGTAACAGCACCCTATCAAAGAGTAAATTCTCAGAAAGTTGAAATTCGTTTCACTATGCTTATTCGGTCTTAATTTCGTGTGAAATATAATTCTGGGAACCCAGTAATATCAACATTTTTCGTCTTTTATAAGGAGCCAGCTTGTATCTGATAAATGGTATGTAAGACGCAGAATCTGACCCCATTCGATATTAACAAGGGTTAAATTCTGTGTGGAAGGAACATCTGAAACTGTGAATTCGATTAAGGAGAACAGCCGATATCAAAAGCTAGAAACTGGGAAAATTTCCCATTTAAGTGCAAATTTACATTTGGCGGTTTTCTGTGACCATATATTTTGGATACAGATATTCTTTCGAGGAAATCATAAAAATAAATTTCGTATATAAAGACCCTTAATATTTAAATCAAATGTTTTTTTTCGAAAGTTCAATTTATCTCAAATTCAAAATGGTCCTCTTTCAAAATCTCAACTTAGAATCCCTGGTTTGATAAATGGATCGGAAAAACCACATTATTAGTAAAAAGAAGTGTTACTCCATCATGTTCAGGTGAAGTTATAACATCAGTTTTAATTAGAATAGTCATAATTTATACTTCACTCTTCTGTCGTACTGCAATTTCCTATGAATTTGAATTCGAATTCTGAAAGGAAACTATCATAAAATGAACAATTAATTGACGAAATTTATCCAATTGAACTTAAAAAACAGAAAAAGTAAATGCTAATTAGTACCTGTGGGCTGAAACCCAAATATATAACAAATTCGAAATGCGGTAAAATAAAATATATTGCAGAGAAAAAGCAATGAAATTGAAAATTAAAAATTTGAATTGAAATTAATTCAATAAGTTTTTACCGTTGATGCACAAATGGACGGTTCGATCAGAAATCGAACTTCTCATAATAATAAAGTTTCAATAAAGTTTCGTTGTAAAATTGATCTTGAATTCATAGCAATGGAAGAACGAGTAAACAGTGAGTAATTCATATTGCATTCACTTTTAAACACACAATTCATACTCATTCGAAGAATAAAATTATGTATGATGTGTTGTCTTGAATACCCAGTTTTATTTCAATGCAGAGGTGTAGAAATATTTATATTATCGCGAATAATGAGTTAAATCAGGAAATACTAGGATATTCTTCAGCAAAATTCAAATTAATCAGGAGAATGTCAGAAGTAAGCTGACTGTATGAGCATGTAAGAATAATGACTTCACTATTGCTGAAGGGATAATGTTATAGTATATTCAAATTGATATCACATTTAATGGAAGCACAGGACAGACTGTTTCGGTTTGAGAGGAAGTCATCAGTTGTGCAACTTCTATCGTCAAATGGGACACGACTTTCAATCTCGTCAAAAATTTCATGGAAACATGTAGTAATGAGGAGGTTGTTCTGTTTGATCAAATGATTTCTCCTTCCGTTAAATATTAAATATTGTTGGGACTGTTTTCGTGCCAATTCATTGCAATAAGTAAGGTTTATTTCAAACCTCAAAATATACAATTTTATATAATATACATACTATAGTATTTGATTCACAGGTAACATAAACCCAAATAGGTACACTTAAATATATATGCAGACAGTAGGAGTAGTGACGATATAAATGATAAAAAAATATAAATGGAACAAAAAAAACTCGAATTTTCAAGCAATTTTGCCGACCTCCGTTGCCTAGTTGGGAAATCACCCGACTATGGTGCCGAGTCGGGTTCGAGCCTCGGTGAAATGGGGCATGTGGTGTGAACAATGATGATAATTGTTTGGTTATGTGCATTGATTACAAGTCCATTGGCCGTTCAGAACCAGGATCAAACTGTGGGTTCACTGAACTGAAGAAGAAAGAAACTGGCAAATCTCAATATATACATACATTTGAAGAGAGGAGTAACACAGACACAAATGAAAGCAAACAAAAGAACTCAATCTGGAAACACTTTAATATTTGTACAATTAGGATGATAATAGCTAAACATACATACATACACCGGAACAAGAAAGCTGTTCAGATAGCTAAGGCAGCAACATGCGTTGTTGTCCAAGGGCTGGCACAAATTATTGGTAAGGTATTTGAGGAAAGCTGAAAACGTGTCACATACCTCTCCTGTTATACCCCAAAACGTAATTTCAAACCTGGCTGGTGAGTAGCACGGCCAAATCAACCTCTAAATTTTTAAAAACATTATTTTTTCCCCAAAACTATATTTGAGGCATTACGCAATTTCTATACGTTGGAGTGTAGGTATACGAAAATTGATGAATACGAAAAAGAAATGAGTCAGACGATCTAATCGGGGTTTTAATATTGTCAGCGAGTGCAAAAATATTTTGCAAAATATCAAAAAAAAATGTATTTGAGGCCTCTTGAAATCTTAATAGAGTATTATTTATAACTAAAAGATGAGATTCTCAAAAAGACCAAACATTTTGGTGGGACTTTTGGGGTTGATTCAGCTCCGCTATTCGCCAGGCAGGTCTGGCATTCCGTATTGGGGTATATCAGGAGAGGTATGTGACAAGTTTTTAGCTTGCCTCAAATAACTACCCAAAAATTGGTGCCAGCTCTCCTACTATTGGATTCTGGGAATCGAAGTGTTGAACAGATCGATATTCGTTTCCTTGTTGCTCATACCTATTACAGAGGTTATGTATCGAAGATAGTTTCAAAACATTTGTGCATTGTGTCTAGAGATGAAACAGTGCGCTCTTTTTTAGTCTACTTAGCAAGTTCGGACAATCGTAATGAAATTTACAAATTTGAAAAATTGAACAGTAGCATTATCGAATATAACATAACATAACAAAAACAGTATTGAAAAGTACTCGTAAATACGCCGCTACATTGAAGAATGGAAATAGAAGATATCAAGTGAAACATCCTGCGAAAAACCCATCTGTCAATATAGGCCATCTGTCATAACGCTTAGACATTTTGAGAATTAGCGCTAAATTTTTTTATGTTGTAACGGGAAAACTGTATTTAAGGACCCATATTGCTGAACCTATGTAAGCTATTCAGATCTCACGTAGCTCTTTATAAAGAAAAATAGTTTCCTAACTATTGAAGTCTCTAGGACAGCGCAAGATGTAACCATGAGTTCTAAATGCTTCGGAAGTTACATTATTTTTATGTGTTGAACATGAGAATGTCATGTCGAAATAACTGATAAATCCTTAAATTCACGAGAACGCCGAACCACATGGTACTGAAGTACAGACTGGATCCCAATCGGTTGAGATCTAGTATAATACGACATAACCCTACATTCGTCCTCCTCTTTGATTTATCTAGCAAGTGAACAGAACTTAACTCGTGGAAGTGTCCAAATCACTCGACTAATATATAACCTCTTGTCATGCCTAGAACCTCCTTCAAGAGAGAAACAAAGTGAACAACAGTTTGTTATTCTTGAGTTGCATGGGGGCGAATACGTCATATTGAGAATAGAAGCTTAATTCATAATAAACATATATTCCGTTTGCTTGTCCATTTAATAAATATTTTTCACGAATACCTCTGAAATTTTGTATTGAAAACTTAATTGATTTCTCAAATTTTATTCTTTATAGAGTCCGCATCTGTAAAATGGGTACGAGTAAGTGTTCCCATATTCAAAATGCCTGGAGAAACAGCAGTTTTCCATTGCGATTACGACTTAGGTGGCGATGCACTTTACGCAGTGAAATGGTACAAGGAACATGAAGAATTCTACAGATACGTCCCAAAAGCTCATCCTCAAACAAATTCATACAAAATTGAAGGTGTTCAAGTTGACGTAAGTGTATTGACATTATTAAAATCATTCTTGATGATATGTGTACATCCACTTATCTCATAAAGGTGGTTTTGTGAGCACTTTCTCAAATCGCGAGAGATAAGGAATTGATTCATTCGACTTTCTGATCAGTTTATTAATTTGACAACTCTGCGATGAATTGGATAGCAAGTCATCTTCGAATCAAAGTATCATACTTTTAGTCGTGCTAGTAAAGTTGGGAGATTTGAAGAGTAAATTGTGAATTCCTTTGCAGAACTGCTTTTTTGTTGTTTTATGTTTCATCAGATTCGTTCATCTTGAACTTGGCTACGTCATTCATGAGAGATCCAACGAGTTCGAAACACGTATTCACTGCTGCTTCCAATTGCGGGCTATCGCGATAATTTCTATTTATGTTTATATATATATATATATATATATATATATATATATATATATATATATATATATATATATATATATATATATATATATATATATATATATATATATATATATATATATATATATATATATATATATATATATATATATATATATATATATATATATATATATATATATATTCTTGAAATTGATTTATTGCCTGTTTAAGATATTTCATTTTGAAAGCTTTCAGCAATAACAGGCTCCTTTTGATATGGAAAAGTTTATTTTTGTTAACGTTTTGTTGTTATATTACATTTTTGTCAAAACTAATAATTAATAATTAGTTTTGACAAAGTTGTAATATAACAACGAAACGTTAACAAAAATAAAGTTTTTCATATCAAAAGAAGCCTGTTATTGCTAAAACTTTCAAAAACGTTTTGAAAGTCATCAATTCTTGATTGATAGATTAAATATGGACTGATGATTCATAATAACGATGAAACAATTGTATCCTATTATCATTCAACAAGATCGATGAATTTTTCGGAACACTCAATATTCACTCTCGAAAGTGATGATTCGTTCTCGTTGATAACACTTGTGAAGACAGCTCCCTGAGAGTTTAATTTGAAATATTTCGATTAAGATCAATTACGATATATTTCGATAATATTTCGATTATATATATATATATATATATATATATATATATATATATATATATATATATATATATATATATATATATATATATATATACTTTATATTGTCAAAGAAATGATGATGAATATTTTTCATTCGGAATGAGATAAAAAGTGAGAAACCTCTCCATATTAAATTCCGCATCTTACCGATTTCAGATGTCAAAATCAGACAACAAGAAAGTGACCCTTCACTCTGTCGGCTGGAAAACGAGCGGCCTCTTTAGATGCGAAGTATCAGCAGAAGCTCCTTCTTTCGCCTCGGCGCAGAGTGAGGCCAGAATGGAAGTTGTGTGTAAGTCAAAGCTTTTATTTTCTGCTTGAGATATTCATTGAGAACCAGTCACGAATAAAGAAATTTTGGTATTTTGGTGATATAACGAACTGGTTTTTTTTATGAGAAATGGAAATAAATGAAACAAATGCAGATGAAGATGGCTATTATATAGTAAATTATCAGTTGGGAAATTAATTAATTCGATCCACCTGAATGAGAATATGATGAATCGATCCTGAAATAGTTCCATTATATCATTTTTGAATCGGAATTTCAATTTATTCATTAACTTTATTATGAATTTATATTTATGATAAATTTCATTTTATTTCTATAGGAAAGACTACAGAAAAAACCAAATTCTGACGCTCTAGAAGTAAAGATTTAATTTGATTAGAATAAATTTCAATTACAATAATCTCTCACCTAAAAGTGAAGAAACGACAATTAATGTTCATTCTTCAAACTCATTCCCTTTCATAATTGAATGCATATAAACCTCTTATCTCAAATCTTATTTTTGCTTGCATCACATGATTTGCACCTCTCTTTTGAATTCCTTATTTTTTAAATGATAGGTAATAATAAAAACTTGTCTAAAAATCACTGACTGAACAATTCTTTATTCGACTAGTTTCGCCTTTTACAGCATTATCAAGAACATTCTTTTACCTCAATAGTCTTGATGAGGTAATTCTTTTACCTCATACATATTACCTCAATAGTCTTGATGGTTTTTACATATTGCCAGACTGTCGTCTATGGACGCATTGCACTATTATGCGTACAACCCACGTTATAATTTGTGATTCTAATGATTCAGAAATTGAACTTGAATACGAGGTTATTGAAGATTGTGCAGTTGAAGACTAAAAATGAGATGTTTCTGTGGTCAAATCAGGTACAACGACGAGGTTTGGGAGCTACTGCCTGTAGGTACATTAGCTACCATCTGTTTTCAAATGTTTTCTGTAGAATTTCCATGTTCAGAAGATTAATATTTTTCCATAAGTCCTGTTAATGATATGTTATATATATATATATATATATATATATATATATATATATATATATATATATATATATATATATATATATATATATATATATATATATATATATATATATATATATATATATATATATATATATATATATATATATATATATATATATATATATAGGAAAATAGTATGTGTAAGTATATACACAAATGTATATAAACACAAATATAAAATGGTAAACACAAAAACATATAGTTTTTCTGCAATGTCACTGAATGAAATATTCAAGAAAATGAATACTGAACCGTTCATTAAAAACATTCAATTTAATCGAAAGAATACCATATATATATAGTAGAACAGTAGCTTTGTGAACATCAACGATGTGATGCATTAACTATCCTTCCAGGGATAAATATCAGAGAAATATTGCAGTCGATGCAACATCTGGTGTAAGTGTTGCTAGATAGTTGTTTCGTTCTGCAAAGAACTCGTCAGTCGCACTGCGTTCATCGAAGTGAGTCAACGATTTCAATCCTCAAACTTCTTGTTATTACTCCTAGTGGAATAACGTCAAGTAATGAAAACTTCACAATTCCATCTATAAGAATAAATTGAAAACATCTCTCATATCATAGACACACCAATAGATCGAACGCTCAAGGGATAAATGTTAGAGAAATATTGAAATCGATGCCACACCTGATGGAAGTGCGAGACACTTGCATCAAATACGGATAAATTAAATTTCAACACCCCGAAATACGGGAATAAACGCGAGCGTACTACTAACGCAATCTATTGACATTTAAAAACATCGTTCGATGATATTTGTCAAATAGACATTGCAATTTAGTAGATACCTACGGGTATAGAAGATATGTGAAATTTCGATGCTTGGTGGCTCTGTAATCTGAGAGAGGTGTTTTCTACTGATTTCTATAGATGGAATAATAGAGTATTGATTACTCTACGATCTTCCACTTGAAGTCACAAGAAGATGCTTGGAGGTTGAAATCGTTGCCTCACTTCGATGGACGTGGTGCGACTGACGAGTTCCTTGCAGAACGAAACATATATGTCTCGCACTTCCATCAGGTGTGGCATCGATTTCAATATTTCTCTAACATTTATCCCTTGAAGGATAATGGAGACATCACATCGTACACGTTCACATATCTAGCTCTGCTATAACATTCTCTTGATTAATTTCAATTTTTCAAATGAATGTTCTAGTGTTCATTTTCTTAAATATTTCATTCAGTGCCATAAGCACAAAAATTTCATTTCCTTATATATATATATATATATATATATATATATATATATATATATATATATATATATATATATATATATATATATATATATATATATATATATATATATATATATATATATATATATATGGGTGATTTTTTGAGCGTAGTTTTTTAAATCGAATGAGAAACTCAATTTGCATCATATATTTGTATTGTAGTTGATAACTTGGCCTTTGGCATTTACATTTCGAAGATAACTTTTTCGAGCATTTCGGCCTGTATCATACGAATTACGCGTGTTATGTTATCCTGTAAGTCTTCAATCTTATTCGGCTTGTTTACATACGACTTTAAATAATAAACGACTTTACATAATCCCACAAGAAATAATCCACAGGTCAAAATTTTCCATCTGGTTGAGTAACACATGCCCAATTGCTGAAAACGGCGACGAATTGGCATTTCACAATCTCCATTAACACTGTACGCTACAGCTGCAATATTCTCTTCAGTATGCACTGTACGCATACGAGACAATGGTTTAATGTCCAACAAAGTGAACTTGGTGCGAAACTTGGTGATAACAACACGAACTGTTGATTCACCAGGTCGATTATGATGACCATAATATGGTCGTAACAAACGGTACACATTTTTCACAGAGCACGAATTTTGCTAGTAAATTTCAACAATTTGCAATCGTTGCTCGTTTGAAAGTCTTTCCATGATGAAATGGCAGAGTATACTGAAAACTTCTCACTTTGACAAAGGACGTTTGGATGCCATTACCAACAAGTGCCGTCAACCAGCAAAACTTAACTCTTAAAAAATCACCCGTTACTTCTGTGGTCAAATCAGGTATCAACGACGAGGTTTGAGACCCTCGTCGTTGTTTGTTTTTCATTCTTTTCTGTCGGATTTTCAGGTTCAGAAGACTTTTTACAATTTCTGTAAATGTTTTATAACATCACCGATGATAACCATTGCCTGAATACTCATCAGGCATAATAATGTCTTATACTTCAGGTTTTGTTTTTTTCTGTTTTTCGAAACAGTTTGACATATTTTCAACGTCTTCCCTGAGAACAACATCATATTACCTTCACTTTCATGACAAACGAAACAAATTAATGTATCTCCCGTGATAATACTTTTCACTCAAGTAACACTTTTATTTAAAAAAAAAACTGCACAAATATCATTTATATTATGGAATTATATGGTTGTACGCATAAAAATTCAATGCATCAATGCAAACGCCCTATCTCACTCTCGCTCGCTTGACCAGCTATTACATCGCGCTCGCGCCTACAACGGACACTCAATGTGTCCGGCGAGATGCAGAAACCATCAAAACTGTCCGGCTAATGAGGAAACATCTTTTTATAGGTCCCCATGTAATATATATGAAATTAAGCTTTTATACTATAACGAAAGTATAATTAAAATTTATTGAAGTTTAAGGGTGTCTGGCAGGGGTAGCAACTGTTATAAGTGTCCGGCAATGGATGACGTGATTTCGAAAGTTATTGCGAAGAAAATATAAAAAAATTGAGCTTTATACTTCAACGAATTTGAGGTACTATTTTATACACCTTTACTACTTGTTATGTGCGCAAGTAACAACAACCCAAAGTCTATTCTCGATGGTTTTTCTCAACTTCTTTGCAGAAATGCACAGAAACTCTCAGCTTTTATAAAATAACGAAGGTCTGTACGTCGTGGGCTGTAAGACAGAAACCTGTGGAACCCCCGATACTGCCTAAATACTCCAAGATGAGAAATTCAATGATACGTGTCATCTGTACAGTTTTTCGATGCTACATTTTAATCTTAATTCAATTTCCTTACCACAGGTAGGAAAACTCATAACTCGTAAAGCGAATATAACTTGCCATTTCACACGTGACTTATATTACTTTCAATGATTGGATTCAAGAATTCATATAAGACAAATTATTATTATTCTGGTAATTTCATCCTAAAACTTTACTACATATTTCGCGAAAGAGTGATATAAAAGTGAGATAATTCCAGAGAAGGGTGACATTACATTGTTACAGATGCTCACAGTCTCAAACTTTCTTAAAGATCGTTAACACTACATTGTTTCTTCGTACGATATTCCAAAAGAGAAAAATAAGAATGAAGGAAGGATAAATGTGGGTCTATTCCCCACACTGTCATAAACATCGGCGGTTCGGCGTCATCAGGTGCCATAAAAGACCACTACCGACGAAATTACAGACCAAAAACTGTAAATGACCCTATCCTACGTTAGCAACTTACAAATGAAAACATAAATTACTTAATGGACTTCGCACGCGACACTTTTGTGTGCTAAATCCTAATTTATGCAGGTTATTTCAAGTTTGGAAACGAAGCTCGCCTGGGTAATAAGTAATTTATTGATGAGAATTTTCTGTTTTAGTGTTCCGAATGTTTATTGGCCTGTTGGGAACGCCGAGCTCAGTTCATAAGATCTGTGAATTTGTCTATCACTAGTTTTTGAATAAATCTCAGAGAATTCACCGCACAAGAAGGATGAAATAGGTCGAAAAATAATTGATTCGATATTTAGTATGAATATTAGTCAATAATTCTGTCTATACGTAAATCAAGTTGTGTTGAGAACAAGCTCAGTAATATAATAATAAGTTCTTTTTTCGCAACAGGTGTAATTTCCAATTACAGAAATAATAACATAATCTTGAATAATAACTAAATAAATAAACTGATACAAAGATATTCCAGACAGTGTGGATCAATCTTTCACTTATTTAATCGAGAAAAGTTTATGTTATTTGAATGAGGCATCGATTAAAATTGTTGTAATTTAGTTGAAGATTTTTCAGAAAACAGAGCTACTTGTTTAAATAACCTTCGAATTTTAATTGATCAAATAAAATTATTACTTCCAAAGGAGAAACGATACTCGTCTGATACAATAATTACGTCATTCATGTTATACACTCTTTCTCCTTGTGCTTATGATTTAATGCGGAATTACATCAATTTTCCAACAGAAAGATATCTTCAATATTTGTCTGCAAATCTAAATGTTGCCCCAAGTGCTTCAGCTCGCGACAAAAATACAAAAAACTATTTACATTATGTGTCTGAATCTTTGAAACCTCATGAAAAAGTTGTTTTTTTATTAATAGATGAAATATGCATTAATGAAAGGCTAGATTATAGAGGAAATAGTTTGATTGGTGTCGCTTGTAATGACAATTCGTTAGCCACAACAATTTTGGGGTTCCTGATTTCTTCAGCTCTTGGTAATTTCACAGAAGTGGTAAAATTATTACCAGTTCATAATATAAAAGGTTCCGAACTGACACCAATCACAAAAAATATTATTACTTCGGTACAAAATGCTGGTTTCATTGTTCTGAATATTATAACCGATAACCATTGAATAAACAGATCGCTGTTCACAAATCTAACTAACAATAACACATTCTTTCAAAATCCAAACTTTCCTCAAAACAGGATATTTGTAAGCTATTATTTTGTAAATTCACTCAAAAATAATATTAATAACTGGAGAAATTTAAAGAATTTAGATAATACTTTTTTATATCCTAAATTTGAAAATTTTGGACAGGTAAAATACGCGAAGTTTCAGGACATTGAAAATCTCTACATGAAAGAGAAAAATATGGTAATAAAAAAGGCGTACAAGCTTAATCACAAAACTGTTTATCCAAATAACCTTGAAAAGCCAAAAGTTTATTCAGCTGATAATATCTGTGATTATTCCACAATTTCGTCTTTTTGAATGATATGCACCAGAAAGCAATTTGTCTTTGAAAGATTTTATTGTTGCTGTTTATGTGGTGAACACAATAAAAATATTCTGAACATGCTGTGTTCCAGTTTTTCGAATATGTTATTGAATGACTACACAAAAAAAATAATGAAGCCGGACACAAGAAAACTGAATCAAAAAATGAACGAAGAAAGCTCAATACTTTCATAAAGTAGTTTGTTGGTTGCGCTAATCAGAAATATAATATTTATTTATACTTAGGTAAATAATTCAATTTGAGTAATTCCTACAGCGTTTCTTTCAAGGTTCTTATTCTCTCAAACAATTCAATAAATTTGGTTAGGCAACTTTTCGTGTAAATATATCCTAATAGAAGTATTTTTTACGCAGTGGGGCTTTATCGAAAACATCGTTGTTTTCTTGAAATAATAAATGTTTTACATTTGTCTGTTACAGAAATATGTGCTCACAATACCCAATATAATATTCTATATGTTATAAATACGAAAAATATTTCTTATTCGTTCGCGATATACAAAAAGAGTTGAAATAATGCTCGAAACTTTGGGAACAAGCGACTAAGGGAGTAGACCACTAACTCAACTTTGGAATGCCGAGCGACTACGCTCTTCATGGCCTGTATTGAAGGAGGTCGTGTCTGTATGGCCCACCAAATTATTAATTTCAAGAACCACCTTGACCACCAAGCGATAGGATGCGAGGTATTTGCGAAAACTGATTTCGTGATCATGACGTTTCGACCGTCATAACTTCCATATCATAGAATAAGATCACACGTCAACTGTGTTCAACTTCAACTCACAAAGGTCCATGTTGCCAGTTGGTGTGAGGTTAATAATTTCAGTTCGAATGTGTCTAGGTGTAATGTTGTCTCTTTCGCAAAAAAAAGAAAAAAATCGAATTGATTGTGATTATAACGTAGGTGGTCAGGTTATTTCTCACTCTGATAGGATCAGAGATCTTGGTGTAGTCTTCGGTCAGAAACTTTCCTTCATGCCGCACACCAGCCAACTTATTTCATATGTCTCAGTATTTCAATAAATCGTCAACAATTATAAAACTATTTAATGCCCTAGTCCTTAGCAAATTGGAGTATGGCAGCATGATCTGACATCCTAATTATACCTGCCATCAAAACCATCATGCGGCCATTCAGAGTAGGTTTTTGAAATTCTCAGTTTTAAGCAAGAATAAAGTTCAATATCATTGCAGGGCAGGAGAGAAATCTTTATCATTAAAATTTTTGTATGGATTACTGCACAATGGTATTGAATGGTCTTCTCCGAAATTTCGTGTTCCTAGGCAAAATTCCCGTACTACAAAATCAATTCACCTAGAGACTTCAAGGACCAAGTCGCCAATAAAATCCCTCATTTGGTATATCGAGTCTACAATCAATACAGTTGCTGATAAATGTGGCATTCACTTTGACTACTGAGCAGTTATTCTCCAGGAAATTGACTAGAATGAATTGATTAGGAATCAGTTCTTTGTGATATTTAATTTAATTTCGTTATTCAGTCATCTGTTACATTTTTAGTTTTTTCAGAATAGATTGAGCTTTTTGTTATATTTCGTTTCGTTTTATTTATTTAGTTATTTAATTATTACTCAAGATTATGTTATTATTTTCAGTAATTGGGTATCGTACCTGTTGAGAATCATGAACACCTCATTATTATTATTATTTAGCAATAAATAATTATAATATTCTGCTGTGGGGCTTTCTACATGAATAAATATATTGTTTATTACACAGAAGCGAACATCATGTAAACCTATCTTCATTAATAATTATATACTCACCTTACCGTGTTCATATATCTATAGATGTTTGTTATATGTTAAAGAAATGAAGATGGATTCATTAAATTGAATAGTTATCATGAGTATTCAACAAGGAACAGGGATGTGCTACTTATTCCTATGCATAAAACAGCTAAATTTGACCAGTCTCGCTATTATCAGAGTATTCAAATTCTCAACCATTTACCATCGAATTTGAAAGTACTGAAAGCTCATTTGTTTAAGAGGGGAGTTGATTCTCTGCTTTCAACAAAGGAATACTATAGAGTGGCAGAATATTTCGATGATTCGAATGTAGGCAATAATGTATGAATCAATTTTTTATATCATATGTTTTTATTTTTTTTTAATACATATGTTCTTCACCATATGAAATTGTCTCAAATGTTTAATATTTCTGAGGTAATCTTTTTCTTTTCTTTTCAAATAAAGTTGTATATTACTGTAAATATAAATTTAACCAATAATTTTGTTTGAATAAATATTTTTGCTCGAGGGCTGAATGAAAGATCAGACTCAAAACTGAATTCAATTCATTTGAGAGCATTCTTCCTAGTTGTAATTATTGTATCAATTGGAATGAATGTAATTCTACAATGTGAAGAATGTTTCTCAAAAAATCTATTTTATTATTATTATTATCAAATAATTTTCAATGTCTGAGATTGAATTCTCGATTAACTCTTGGTGAAACATAATTGAATGTTAAACTAAATCAAACTCTTGGCTTAATGTTTCACGATTTATTTAACAATATGAAATAGTCAACATGTTTCGGGCGTTAGCTCAAATTCAAGACTGAAAATGTCTTGAATTGTCAGTCTTGAAAATGAGCTAAAGCTCGGAACATGTTGACTATTTTATATTGTTGAATGAATCGTGAAACATTAAGCCAAGAGTTTAATTTAATTCAAAATTTAAAATGTCAAATTTTCAAAAAAGGTTCATACAAAAAATTCAGCTCACTACAAATTTCTTCGCATATAGTAGTTGAAAATGTCTAAAATTACTGGTTTAAGCTGAATATTGAATAGACATCCACATTATTGATATATGATAAATATAAAAAATATATTTATTGGAATGAACAATAGCAACAAATTCCGAATTGACTTCCTAATAATGCTATTCCATAAGAGTATACGTGTTTAAAAATAAGGCAATATCATAATGGTCGAATTGCGTGTCTTCTATTTCAGATAAGTGTACGGATTAAGTTCAGTGAATTTATCATAAAAAGTATTTATAATCATATACATATTTTTTCAACGGGAATATTGCACTATAGAGCAAAGGAAAATCCATTAGTTGATTTATTATCGTGAAACTCTCTTATGAGAACTATCATTTGTCCAAACGTTTTGAGATGTTTCAAATATTCTGGAGTCCCTTTGAATTCATCGTTTATTGAAAAAACATGCAGTAAACTTTTTCAGATTGGCGGCACTGGTTGGTAATGGCATCCAAACGTCATCTGTCAAAGTGTGAAGTTTTCAGTGTACTCTGCAATTTCATCATAGAAAGACCTACAAACGAGCAACGATTGCATATTGTTGAAATTTACTATCAAAATTCGTCCTGTGTGAAAAATGTGTATCGTTTGTTACGACCATATTATGGTCGTCATAATCGACCTGGTGAATCAACAATTCGTGCTGTTATCACCAAATTTCACACCAAGTTTACTTTGTTGGACATTAAACCATTGTCTCTCATGCGTACAGTGCGTACTGAAGAGAATATTGCAGCCTTAGCGTACAGTGTTAATGAGCATCGTGAAATGTCAATTCGTCGCCGTTCTCAGCAATTAGCGCATATATTACTCAACCACATGAACAGTAAATAACATTTTCAATTAAAATATCCTTCAGTAATGATTTGAACTTATTAATAGGTAAGGTGCGGATTCTATGAGGCAAAGCATTGAAAAGTTTCCAACACCAGTAATTCGGACCATTATGCGACCTGCTCAATCTGGAGAAATCAAATCTAATGTCAGATCTAAATCTGGTAGCATACCGATGAAAACTACTACCCACAAACATAGAATCTTTATTTTCGTAAGCGCATAACAAGCAAACAAAGACATATAAACCTGGGAACGATAGTATTTGTAATTCCCTATATTTAATTTTGCAACAGGCTCTATAGTCTGAACCCGAGATAACTCTGATTGCTCTCCTCTGAAGTCTAAAAATGGTCTCTCTAGCCCCACAACAATGACCCCACACTAACAAGCCATATCGGAGGACAGATTCAAACAAAGAGAAATACGCCAACCTGAGTACCCCGTTCGACACAGATCCGATCAAACTGCGGAGCACAAATATGCTTCTACTAAGCCTGGCGGCAACTGATGCTATGTGTGGTTTCCATGTAAGGCGAGAATCAACACATATACCAAGGAACTTGGTATAATCATCTGCACTATCATGATGGTTCAAGCTGAAAATCATGCTCTTTGACTTGTCATCATTCATACACAATTCGTTGCCTGCAAACCACTGTTCGGCCTTCATGCGCTCCCTGTCACAAACAATTCGAACCTGACTCAAATCAGGCCCACCAACAGAAATATTGCTGTCGTCCGCAAATAAAATCACTTTTGAAGTTAGATAGTCTGGTAGATCGTTTATAAAGACCAAAAATAAAATTGGACCCGCAATGGATCCCTGAGGAACTCCTACGGATAGGGCTCTTCTATCTGACCAATTTCCACCGGAGACCACCGACTGATATCTATCAGACAGAAACGACGAAATCAATTCAATGCTGCTCTCAACAAAACCATACTTTCGGAACTTCGACATAAGAACCGAATGAGATACACAATCGAAAGCCTTCGTCAGATCCAGGAAAAGGCTGACCGAGTACCATCCCCGCTCAAAACACCTCAACGTATCCTCCACAAAACTCAAAATTGCTTTTGTAGTTCCGAGATCCCTTCTGAAACCAAACTGCCTATACCTAAATAGCCTATTTGACTCAAAGAACTCAACCATCTGGGAACACATCAACTTCTCTATCACCTTGGAAAACACAGGAACAATCGAGATAGGTCTATAGTTGGAAACCTCATTCTGATCACCACCCTTATACAGAGGAAGCACCTTAGACACCTTCAGACAGACTGGAAATGTATTAGTGGTGATACACTTGTTGATAAGAAAAGTTAGTGGCTCAACCACAGAACTACAATTCCTCTTCAGAACAACGGAGGACAGGCCATAGCAATCTGGACATCGACTATTTTTCAGAGATTTAATAGCATCTCTGACCTGAACCTGACTGACCTCGGTGAACCGGAACACAACATCAGATGCGATACACTTTCGAAACAGACCGGCATCATCAGAGCAAGAGGGCAACGAAGCACTTATTCGATCAGCAATAGAAACAAAAAAGTTATTAAAATAGTTGGGATCGATATTATGTTTTTTGATGTTTTGTCAATTCCCCGTTTACTATTAATGATTCTCCACATAGTTCTATTTGGATTGGATGAATTCCGAATAACCTCGTCATGGGCTTTGCTTTTTGCCCTTCTCAAAGCCAACCTGTAACCTGTTCGCAGACTATCTCTCGTGCTCCTGCTTTCCTCCGTCCGAAAACAAGAATACAGCTCATTAGCAAACTTGAGTTGATCTCTCAAACTCCTAAGATCGTCACTGAACCACTTTACTCCACCGTCAATCTGTCTACTCCTTATGGTCCTCTCCGGGAATGAAGCTACAAATGCATCAGTAAATAATCTGTGAAATAAGCCAAAAGCCGCATCAGCATCCAACTCCTCACCCTCAGACAATCCCAATCAGTACTCTGCAGTATACTGTGCATCGCCATGAAACCAGATTCAGTCAAAGGCCTACACCTTTTCATCAACATATTAACAGGAAGGCTAGGTATTCCTACCGAAACCTTCTGAGCCTTATGGTCAGAGAAATGGCAATTCAAAATGTCTGTTTCATAATTATTCAACGAAAAATTAATAAAAATATTATCAAGACAATATTTACCCCGAGTTGGCTGATAAATTGTTCCAGTGAAACCAAATGAGCTGAACAAGTCGCACAAAGATACCGACCTACCATCAATATCCTGCACCCCCTCAGTTTCACCAGATATCCTAAAATGGACATTAAAATCTCCACAAACGACCACATTCCTAAATTTAGCACAACTTGTCAAAACATCTTCTAAGGTTTTCAGAAACACATTGAAGTTCCCACTGGGTGAACGGTAACACGCAACAATAGTTATATCGCACTCGTCAGACCGAGCCGCAGTCACTTCACAATCCACTTCCGATGAAAGTGCATTAATACCTTCGACCGCATCAAAACCTACAAGCCTACTGAAAATACCGACGCCACCTCGAGATTTCAGATTACGGCCACTTGAAGAAGCTGTCATCCATCCGTCCAGAGAAAACACTGAGCACTGCACAGAGTTCAACCAGCTTTCCGTAGCACAAAAAAACATCAACGCTTACCTCATCATTCAAAAAAGATTCCACAACGTGTGTCTTCCCATGAATCCCCTGTACATTCAAATGTAGAATAGACAGACGACGTCCCGGTTTAACTTGTGCCCACTTACTATGCTCTCTCTCCTCTTTGTGAGAACTAATCATTTTTCTTTTATCAGTGAGGCCCTTTTCATAAAAAACTTGTTTACAGTGATCCCCCTTGGCCAAAAGGCAGAATCCATTACTTCATCATAGAATTCTTTTGGTAGCGTTATTTTGAAAGAAGAGTACACATCAGGCCTCCTAGAACTTAGCTTATCACATTCCACATCTGAAGTGATCTGACTTAAAAAGCTCCGTACATCCCCACATGGAAAATTTTACGTGTTGATTTGGGTTTGAAAGCCTATAAAATTCAACTTCTGCAAGAATTGTAGCCGAATGGCCTACGACAACGTAATTTTTGGTGAATATCCTTAGAACATCATCATCATCATCATCGTATACCACTACAATCCTGGGTGGGTCTTGGCTGACTGTACAACCTTTTTCCAGAAGACCCTTAAAAAAGATTGAGGATTTTTTGTCCTTAGAACGGCTTAATGAAAATCCGATGTTTAATCGAGAAATTTTGTTCAGCGATGAGGCTGATTTCTGGCTTAACGGATATGTAAATAAACAAAACTGTCGCATCTGGAGTGATGAACAGCCACATGCCATACAAGAATTACCGATGCATCCCGAAAAAACGACAGTTTGGTGTGGTTTATGGGCTGGTGGCACCATCGGTCCATTTTTCTTCAAAGACGACCGTGGAAGAAACGTTACCGTCAACGGCGAACGATATCGAGCCATGATACGCAATTTTGTTTTGCCCAGTTGGCCGAGTTGAACTTGATTGACATGTGGTTTCATCAAAACGTTGCCACATGCCACACAGCTCGTGGAACAATGGACATGTTGAAGGATGAATTTCACGAGCAGCTTATCTCTCGAAATGGTCACTGTGAATTGTCCGCCAAGATCATGCGATTTGACGCCTTTGGATAATTTCTAGTGGACAAGCCGATCACGATTGAAGCCTTACAGGATAATTTAACACGCGTAATTCGTGGGATACAAGCCGAAATGCTCAAAAAATGACGCAAAGTTGGATCTTATCTCTTCCTATTCAAAATGGATGATGATTTCAACATATGAGAAACGTATGTGTAATAACATAACAGAAACGCGAAAACAATAACGCGAAAATTCGAAATTCACCTTTTCTTAGTAACAGACCTCGTATATATATATGATATTTCATTTTATATATATATATATATATATATATATATATATATATATATATATATATATATATATATATATATATATATATATATATATATATATGTATATTATATGTATATGTATTGAAAATGCGCCTCAGAACAAGCCTTTTTTATCGCTGCAACGGTATCGCGTTCGAATGAAACCACTGGAGGTAATTAAAAATTTAACAATGACCGGTTAAATCAACAGCGAGACTTTTTTCGAGATAAAGCAGTTTTTATCAAATATTTTCATTTTATAACTTTTCATGCCATGGAACCTATTAAATTTCAGGCAATATATATATATATATATATATATATATATATATATATATATATATATATATATATATATATATATATATATATATATATATATATATATATATATATATATATATATATATATATATATATATATATATATATATATATATATATCTAAAATTCTTGTGTCACGGGGTACGTAATCGAACTATTCCGAAACGGCTCGACCGATTCTCATGAAATTTTGTGAGCTTATTGAGTAGGTCTGAGAATCGGCCAACTTCTATTTTTCATCTCCCTAAATGTTAGAGGTCGGCCACCCCAAAATTTTTTTTTTTGACAAAATTTTCAGTTTTTATTTTCAATTTTTATATATATATATATATATATATATATATATATATATATATATATATATATATATATATATATATATATATATATATATATGTATGTATACGTATAATATGAAAATGCGCCTCAGAACAAGCCTTTTTTATCGCTGCAACGGTATCGCGTTCGAATGAAACCACTGGAGGTAATTAAAAATTTTATGACCGGTTAAATCAACAGCGAGACTATTTTTTCGAGATAAAGCAGTTTTTATTAGATATTTTCATTTTATAACTTTTCATGCCATGGGACCTATTAAATATATTATATATATATATATATATATATATATATATATATATATATATATATATATATATATATAATTCGTTTAGTTTTCTTGTGCTTTGCTTAATAACATAAGTGTGAAGGTTTCTTGGGAATGAGCACAGTTTAAAATTGATGGAATAATTGTTTATTCTACATATGTTTCGGCTCTAGGCCTTTTTCAATAATATTACACGTTCATGTTAGTTGGAAATTGACTTCAATTTCACAAATCTTTCGTAAAACTGATTAGTGCGAGAATTATGGTCTATGGGTATCTACAGATGTTAGGAGTATTGTTAACAATACTCCTAACAACATTAACAAGAGAACAGATGTTGAGAGTCTTAGTAGTGTTTACAGTTACTTGCTATCGTTGGGTGAGCCTGGCCAAATTTCCAATGGCTAGGATAATCGGTTGCTGTTGATTGTTTTCTGTGTCAATACAGTTTTGTACGTTGACAAGTCTCACTATGTGTTCTATGGTTTAACCTCGATTTAGGAGTTTATGAATATGTCATTTATATATCGTACGTCATTAACACTGCTGCATTTATTATTTTAAAATTATCATAATCATTGATTGATGCCTTTTGTATGGTTTTTGTTGGCTCATTGACTTGTGTCAGGTGTAGGTTTCCCTTGTTTTACAAGTTGTAACTGATTTATTAACACCTGTCCATAATTTTAGTATTCCTGAGGAAGAACGAAATTCGTTTGAAATATAGAATTACTGACGATTAGTCGTTCAAATTAGTTCTACTCACCTTTGCCGATAACCCAAAAATATTTTGAAAAAAAAATATATATATATATATATATATATATATATATATATATTTATATATATATATAAAATATATTTTAAATATATATATATATATATATATATATATATATATATATATATATATATATATATATATATATATATATATATATATATATATATATATATATATTTGGGTCAATGTGTGCACTGAATTTCCAATAGACGTAATAAACTGTCATTGGAGTGTGGGATGAACTGATCTCAAATCTTCCATTTCCAACTTTCCATGTGATGTCACCTGTTATTGAATCAATTCCAGTTCTGATTTCTCTGAACTTCAGGGATCTGAAAATTTCCATTTCAAACTGTCAGTCCTAGTAGTTTTCAAATTTATCACTTCTTTACTCCATTACTTTGGGATCACCATAAATAAGATGCTATATATAAAATGAATCCGTTCTGATCTAACCATTCGCTTTGAATTCTTGACAAAAATAAAACCTGATAATGTAGAAGAGAAAATTGAGTTTGAATAGAACATCTCGGGCGGATATGATATACCGAATTTTACTGCCTGTTAAGATATGCCTTATTGCTTGCATATTTTTGATAGTAAAATGCTGTTTGGGTGACATGATTGAAAATAACCAACTCAATGAACATTTTATGACTATTAAAATCAATTGTGTGAATATTGGTTCAGACAAGGCATACACTTTAGTGAATTTCAGTTCATAGAACTGAAAGAAATTGCTTAAATTTGTGTGTAGCTATGTGTCAGTTGAATATAATAATAATAATAATAAAAATAAAATTTATTCGGAAAAATTTTTTACATTGAAAAATGACATTCATTCAATTAATTCACATAATTAAAGCGATTGAATTCTCGCTAAACTACTTAAATCTTGGTGAAACATAATTTCTTCTCTTTTCTTCCAAGTCAATTGCTTAATGTTTCACGATTAATTTAAAATATGAATTTCGTTTTCACGCAGGTAATGTTTCAGAGCTTTAGCAATTCTAAGCAGTTCTTAAGAAATCGTAAATTGATTTTCAAGTTAGCTTCACATCATTGTATAGATATAAATTTGTTGCTCTTATAGTAGTTTCTTCAGTAACGCTGAAACATGTTGACTATTCATATTGTTGAATAAATCGTGAAACATTAAACCAAGAGTTTAATTTAATTTGATATTCAATTATGTTTCACCAAGAGTTAAGCGAGAATTCAATCTGAGTCTCTAAAAATAAAATTTGTTTAGAAAAATTTTTTAAAATTTGTAAAATTACATTCATTCAATTAATGAAATAATTACAAACTAAGAAGAATATTCTCAAACGGACTGAATTCAGTTTTGAGTCTGATCTTTCATTCAGCCCTCGAACAAAAGTATTGGTTCGAACAAAAATATTGGTTGAATTTATATTCACAATAATATACAAGTTCATTTGAAAAAAAAAGATAAGAATTACCTCAGAAATATTGAACATTTGAGACAATTCCACATGGTGAAGGACATTTATAGTAAAAATATACAAATATATAATACAAAAAATTAATTCATACATAATTGCATTACATTCGAATCATCGAAGTACTCTGCCACACTATAATATGCCTTTGCTAAGAGCAGATATTTATCTTCTCCTCTTACAAATGAGCTTTCAGTACAGTTTTCAAATTCGATGGTAAATGAATGAAGATTTTGATACTGTGATAATAGAGATAGTGTTGAAATTTAGCTGTTTTATGCATAGGAATAAGTAGCACAACACTGTTCCTTGTTGAATACTGATGATTACTATTCAATTTAATAAACCTATCTTCATCTTCTTTCAGCATATAAAAACACCTATAAATATATAAACACGGTAAGGTGGGTATGTAATTATTATTGGAGATAGTATCGTTGATGAATATTGATTATTAATCGAAGTATTCCCTTCTGTGTTATAAACACCCTCTTTATTTCTGTAGAGCATTCCCACAGCAGAATATTATAATTAAGATGACTATTTACAAGACTGTAATACACATTCATAACACAGTTTCTAGGTACGATGTTCTTGAATCTAGAGATTGTAAAAAATGTGTGATGTCCATTTTAAATTTCTGTCTACATATATTCCAAGAATTGATTGGGATGATGTTAAACTGTTGTCCCCATATTTAACATCCAAGGTACTAATACCATTGCCCTTCAGACAGCAATGAACACATACTGTTTTGTCAACGTTCACCATGAGATTGTTCATTCGACACAAATTTACAAACTCCCTCACAATGCATTCACATGCCTCCAGAAGTTCTTCAGGAGTACTGCCAGAAACAACGACCAATGAATCATCAGCAAATAGTGTCATCAAAACTCGGGACAAATTTGCAGGAAAATCGTTTATAAACAATATGAATAGGAGAGGTCCGAGTAAGAGAACCTTGCGACACCCCAAGAGCAATGTCATGTCTTTGAGAATAACTCTCGCCTATTTTCACTACCATTGTTCTTTCTTCAAGATAGCTAAGTAACCAATTCAGAAAAACGCCTCTTAAATCTAAATTGTAGCATTCATTAAGTATAAATTCAAAGGATAGTGAATCAAATGCCGAAGATAAATCAAAGAATAACCCCGCCACAAACAAGTGTTTATCCAAGCACTAGTAGACGGATTCAAATAACTTTACTTTAGCTGATTGGGTTGAAAGGCCGCTTCTGAATCCATGTTGCGAGGAGTCGAGTATTTTGAATCTATTGAGATAACTCATCATTCTGGCGTAAAAATTTCTCAATTATCTTCGAAAAACTGCTCAAAATGATATTGGGCGATAAATAGTTATTTCACTTACAGTTCATTCCTAAATACTGGAATTAATACAGGTTGCTTAAGGATATTGATATGAGGATATGATTTCGAACTCATGAAAAGACATAGAGACGAAGATATAAAAATACAAAAAATTCATCTGAAGAAAAAGCATATCGGAATTTCGGATAGATATATCAGAACTCACTTAAATAAGATAACTTCATAGAATAGAATGAATCAGAAAAATTATGTTTTATGGAAAAAGATATGAGTTTGATCAAATGAAATCTCTTGAAATGAATCGTGAAATTGAAAAATGTATCAGAATTTTCATAGTTTTGGATTCTTATATACTTGGAGAGAAAAAGTAGTCGCATTTCAACTATTGTAAACTGGAATACTCTTGATTTTAACTATTGCTTTGAATTTAGCGTACAGATGAAAACACAATTACTTCAATTAATTTCATTTCTGATTTCGAATGATTTATTGATTAAGTAAAAGAAGAAACTTACGTTGAAAACCTACACATTTTTTTATATAACAGCCGTTTACATATGTTTCAAGGTTATTGCCTATCGTCAGAACGGCGTAGTTCAAGTTAAAGATGAAAGTACTTGAAGAGATATATAAAAAATTAATATATAAAACACGAAACACAGTTCCGTACACGTTTTATACACCCAAAACATTTGGGAAGAGTCAACACAACGTTGCAGACGACAATGAAATACCGTCCGGATATTATGAGACTTTTATAGTTTCTGGAACTACCCAGATAATCTTAACAATAAAATAATTATTCTAAGAATTCTATTCAATGCAGGCAAACTAAAATTAAGTAAAAGAAGAAACTTACGTTGAAAACCTACACATTTTTTTATATAACAGCCGTTTACATATGTTTCAAGGTTATTGCCTATCGTCAGAACGGCGTAGTTCAAGTTAAAGATGAAAGTACTTGAAGAGATATATAAAAAATTAATATATAAAACACGAAACACAGTTCGTACACGTTTTATACACCCAAAACATTTGGGAAGAGTCAACACAACGTTGCAGACGACAATGAAATACCGTCCGGCTATTATGAGACTTTTATAGTTTCTGGAACTACCCAGATAATCTTAACAATAAAATAATTATTCTAAGAATTCTATTCAATGCAGGCAAACTAAAATTAAGTAAAAGAAGAAACTTACGTTGAAAACCTACACATTTTTTTATATAACAGCCGTTTACATATGTTTCAAGGTTATTGCCTATCGTCAGAACGGCGTAGTTCAAGTTAAAGATGAAAGTACTTGAAGAAATATATAAAAAATTAATATATAAAACACGAAACACAGTTCCGTACACGTTTTATACACCCAAAACATTCTTCAAGTACTTTCATCTTTAACTTGAACTACGCCGTTCTGACGATAGGCAATAACCTTGAAACATATGTAAACGGCTGTTATATAAAAAAATGTGTAGGTTTTCAACGTAAGTTTCTTCTTTTACTTAATTTTAGTTTGCCTGCATTGAATAGAATTCTTAGAATAATTATTTTATTGTTAAGATTATCTGGGTAGTTCCAGAAACTATAAAAGTCTCATAATAGCCGGACGGTATTTCATTGTCGTCTGCAACGTTGTGTTGACTCTTCCCAAATGTTTTGGGTGTATAAAACGTGTACGAAACTGTGTTTCGTGTTTTATATATTAATTTTTATATATCTCTTCAAGTACTTTCATCTTTAACTTGAACTACGCCGTTCTGACGATAGGCAATAACCTTGAAACATATGTAAACGGCTGTTATATAAAAAAATGTGTAGGTTTTCAACGTAAGTTTCTTCTTTTACTTAATTTTAGTTTGCCTGCATTGAATAGAATTCTTAGAATAATTATTTTATTGTTAAGATTATCTGGGTAGTTCCAGAAACTATAAAAGTCTCATAATAGCCGGACGGTATTTCATTGTCGTCTGCAACGTTGTGTTGACTCTTCCCAAATGTTTTGGGTGTATAAAACGTGTACGAAACTGTGTTTCGTGTTTTATATATTAATTTTTATATATCTCTTCAAGTACTTTCATCTTTAACTTGAACTACGCCGTTCTGACGATAGGCAATAACCTTGAAACATATGTAAACGGCTGTTATATAAAAAAATGTGTAGGTTTTCAACGTAAGTTTCTTCTTTTACTTAATTTTAGTTTGCCTGCATTGAATAGAATTCTTAGAATAATTATTTTATTGTTAAGATTTATTGATTGTTTTTTTGAATCCTCTTTTTTATTATCGAATAGAATTTTCCTTTCTGAGATTTCGAAAACTTTGTGCTTTTCTTCTGGTTTTGGAAGGTTTTCAGATATGTCCCTATGTCTTGAGTTAGGACAAAATGTGATTGTGTATTGGCTGATACAACAAATATTTCATTTTATACAGCTGAGGAAGATCGAAAATTTAGGAAAATATTATGCTTTATTCAAATTGAATATGATCTTTCAATTTAACAGTACACTATATTCTTATTTATAGGGGTGAAGTTCTAATGAAACTGATAAATTGAAATGAGTGAGGAGCTTTGTGAAGGTGTCAGATTTTTTTTTCTCCATTCTAATATTTGTAAGGATTGTTACTTTCTGCGATGCACTATGTTGTTCAGGAGGATTTCCTAGACAACCTTCACTTGTGGGATGATCAGCAGCAAGTCAGTTGTTGGTTTGTGTCTTTTCTTATTCCGAATATATATCAAGATTATATTTTTCACCTGAAAGTAATAAGAACTTGTGTTTTCTGATAGCTCAAGCCAATATTTATTGTGTATCAAAGAAAGAGTTGCTGAATTCGAAACAATTATCGAAAACCGTCGAAATAAAGTGCATAAAATACTAAACAGCCAAAGTGATACGGAGAACGTTAGAATATACTCAAAAAATGCAAATCAACAAACAACAGTCAAAGCTTATGGAGTGATATGAATGAAATGTGAAATGAGAAGAAAGTACTGTTCTCTCAATCTGAGTATAGAGGATAGCTATTTTTTTTATTGATGTTAATGCAAATTTTCAATGACATGTAATTATCGAATTTCACATAGGTATTGAAGATCCAAAGAAACGTCTCGTGTTTACGATAATTATGGGTTTTCAGGAGAGCACTAGAGTAATAACGAGATTCGTGAATAGGAGTAATGAGTAATGGATATTAGTAAAGCAGCAGTATAAGCATAGTTGAATATAAACTTGAATTCAAACACTTGAACTTATATTTAAACTTCATTGACTACATAAGCATGATGCGTTTCGTCGTTACAAACGACTTCTTCCGATGCTTACAGAACAATTCTTATTTTTTATGCTTTATTCTGTAAGCATGGAACGAGTCGGAACGCGTCATGTGGTCAATAAAGTGTAAATCATAAGTTCAAGTGTTTGAATTGAAATTCATATTAAATTATAATGGAATATACACATCAAGTAAACGCCAACACCATTAAATAAATAAAAAAAAAGTATAAGCATAGTCATTGAAGTGTACCTAAATATTGGTGCAATAAAAGTTATTGGCATGTTGAAGAGTGTTTTATGTTAATGTTGATTTTGATTCTTGTATTTAATTCTATCAATCGAATATTCAAAAGTTTTTTGATTGATAGAATTTGAAATTGTTGGCTGATTTCATCCCTCGAACTTAAATGTTATCACGATACTTTTTAGTACTTATTCTAAATATGTGATAGTCCCACAGAAAAAACAGAAATGATTCTCTTTAATTTTTCGATATTATATTTAATTTCTATTACTACCATATTGTTCATTCAACTACCAATTTATCCTCAAGTAGGTACATTTGAGTAACTATCAAAAAGTACTCACCTCTTGTCAAAATAATTCCTTTCAGAATATTCTCGATACTCTCATTTTCCTTGTGTACGCATCAATGAGTGAGTATGATTTCGATATTCTAGTTTGAATTATTCAAGTTTTTATGATCTTGAAATTGATGTTATGAATTTTCTTCGTTTTGAAACCATTGCCAAAATTGATGTAATACAATATTGTTTCGATGGTGTGTTGGTAATAATTCACAACTTTTTTTCATTCTGCTCATTCATAGACGCACTGGGCCAGAAGCATGATTGGCTTCCCATAATCATGGGAATATATTTGAGGATAAATATATATGGAATACTAGCAAATTGCAAAAAAAAAGTTCAATCAATTATGTCTTAATTTGAACCCAGCCAAATTTAAATCAACATCTATTTTCATGATAAAAGGTTTCAGTTGAGCTGTCAATCACTTGATCGTGATAGCGGCTATGCAAGTCGTCCTCAATTAAATTTCAATCTGTGTTCATTATGATCAAAGAATCAAACTTTTCTTGTCCCAGTTAAGACTGAAGTTGTGTGTTGATGCGCTTAGGCTCAGAAAATCGTCTCAAAAGTCATTTATGTGAACAAAATTGTGAGGATTCGACAATAAGTGACGTATAAGTTGGATTCGCACTGACGTGCATGTTGTATCGGCAGAAAAGTTTCATGCACAGGGTTTGCAACTTTGCCATGCGGCTGAACCTCTTCGTGAAAGTTCAATGGCGTCTTAGATGTCTTAGAACGAACTTTGCAGTTTGGTTTGAGACATCTATATTCATGTTCGTCATATTCTTCGTCGTTCCGAGAATCTGAGTCAATAGTGTCTTCTAGCGAAAGGAGTTTCAAGAACTTCATTATAGCTTTCTGCAAAGATTCCAATTCTTTCTTGATTGGCATTTGCAGTAATTTGATGCAACAAATTTATTGAATCATCAGGAATCCCATTTTTGTGAATTTCATTGTAGTTCTTAGGATCCGAAGAAGCGAAGAATATTTTCAGTTCGTCATATGTTTTGACCTTGAAACGAAAACAATTCTTCAGTTCTGACAAGGTCTTCAAAATTATCTAATTGTTGTTCAGACAATAATTTATGAAAGGCCCCGAAGCTTTCAAGTAGTCTAATGTAGAAGTATGGAGATATTGGTTTACCTGAAATGATAAAACATTGATCAAATAATTTCCTGAATGCAAAAGCAGTAAATCAAAATTCAAATTTCACGAACAAATACATCAGTGCTTTCGATTGAAGCAAAACATTTGGCTCAAACTTCTGATTCAAAGATATGACATCAAAAGATTTCATCAATGTTACTGAATTTCTTCATAAAAGATACCAAAGGTTATCCCTTTAGCTGTATATCTGGTTTCGTGTTAATTCATCTTAAACACTCGTTATTTCCTGTTTTTTCCACATATTTTTCACCCATAATATGTTTGCTTACCTGATTCGCGAATATACTCTGGCGGACTCAAACAGCTCGAAACAATTCTTTGCATCAGTAGAGCAAAGTCATCGTGCCTACTAGCCCTCAATTTAAGGCATAGAGGTAACAACGCTTAAATATAATCGGGTACCGCTTCCTTCAGTTTTGATTCTGGGCCATTATACCCACCTACCATATATGCTGTGCCAAACAAATATACGAGCACAAGGTCTTGCAAATTAGAGCCTATTCACGTTTTGTCTTACTCTAACATGAGGAAGGGGAGCTCAGTAATGTTGTCTCATTGATTTCCGAACAGCAACCATGCTCTCTTATTACCTACATACTCTTATTGCATTTCATTCATACCATATCGTACGCAAAACCCAGCTTGATCAACGAAGCCAACTTGATGGAAAGAATCTACTTCGAAGCTTAGAATCTTTCCAATTGGATGAATACAAGCAGGAAGCAATCTTTCGCGAAATGGAAAGCGTTAGACGAATGATTCAACCGAAAGGTTCAACCGATTACAGTAGGGCCTTGATATTGCAAAATACACATGCTGTTTGGATCAATGGAGCGTTTCAAATATAGGTATTAGGACGGGTTTTTCTTCAATGAATCAACGATTTTTGCTATTGATGTTACAGAAAAATTTATATTTTATATAATCTCATAAAAATCTCAGTTTATCAATTTATCTTCATATAATCTTAGTCTTAATATGTCGTCATCGGTTGGAGGCTCCTGACCATCAATGTTATCATCGCTAAGTGAAAATTTGTTAATCTCCTCTTCCGAGAAGCCTCTACTACGGAAAATGTTGAATGGAAGATCACCTTCAGTTTTAAAGTGATTCAAATCTTAGCTAGATGTCAATTGAGATGTGGTTTTCGAGATATATTAATTAGGTTCGAAGACAGTTGTTGCTATCTTTGAGCCAGAGAAAACAAGTCATCTTCCATTGTATTTTTTTCGAGGATGTCAGATATAATGCATTCTGGATCAACTTCTTGATGGTCAAAAACGTGTAACGGTGGTGTTTTTGTTTACTACTTTGATATGATACAACAGCTTGACCAGGGAGGAGAGGTCATTCGGTTTTTAATTGAAACAGTCTTAAAAGACATACTCAGACAAGTATGTCACTCGATCTAGAAAGGACGTAGGTGGCTCCATCTTCAAAACATAAAATATTAGGACAACGCCTTCATAATACAGGTATTTCAAATGAAAAAAAATTCAGTCTTAGCTATGATATATGGGAATACAGATATCATTGCAATAGTACAATTGCATATTAGTACAATATACATTAATAATATAATCGTAAATAATGAGGGGTTCATTGCTTGCTGATGATTTCATGATTTTTCTTTATGTTTCGGGCATTGGTAACTGTGAGCTCATTACCAGAAAAAGCTCATCTTTAAACATCTCCACAAAATATATTTCAATAAATTTTAACTATGAAATTGCTAGAAATATTTTTAACAAACCTTGAGCGCTCATTGACCTTTGCGTAACCTTCGATTCTCAACTTACTTTTGTAGCACACATCAATGCTACAGTAACTGCTGCTTCTAGAGTATATGGTTTAATTCTTCGCATTGGTGAGGAATTTAGCAATCTATCAACTCTAAAAACATTATATTGTGCTTTTGTAAGATCTAAACTTGATTCGGGGTCAACAGTCTGGAATCCTGGTTATCAAATGCATATTGACCAACTGAAGTGTCTATTCAACGGACGTTGTTGAAAGTCTTCAGTTTCAGAATAAATGCAATCTATCCACCTATAAGCACACGATATGAAACACTTACAAATTGACAAAATGTGGACAATCTCAATGCGCGAAAAAATTGCATAAGAAATTAAGAAGAATCAATAATCTTCTTGTAATTGCATGAAACAATGAAGTGAAATATCTGGAGTTATTGCTTAAGCTCAAGTTTATCGTTCCTAGAGTTTCTTCTAGAAGCGAATTCACTTTCTACCTTCCAACAGCTAGAACTAATGTTGATATAAAGGTGATTCTAACTGTTCTGTTATTGATAGTAAGGCAAGTTTCCTTGATCCTCATAGTCGTTGTTGGAACATTCACATATGTTTGTATGTTTGTGCATGTACAGGTGTGTAGACATGTGTATATTGTAACTATGTGTGTATACATGTATGTATGTATATGTGTGAATTTATGTATGTATATGTATGCATGTGTATAAGTTTGTATAAATATATTCAGCAGTTGCGTTTTTTTCCTCTAATTGTATTTAATTTTATTGGTTGTGACTTTTAACATTGAAGTAAATTGAAAGTACAGAATTCAAACTTTTGTTCTTTCAATTTTGATTTTATTATCTATTATCTTTCCTGTTTTGTAATAAGGACCTGTCCTGTGAAACACTGTATGTTGAATGTTTGAACTAGTGAATATGATATTTACCATTATTATTATAATAATTTACGAGCAATACACTACTTTGAAATATACCTACTCGATAAAAGCGATAGCAATAATTATATCTGAAAAGTCATCACCACGTATCTTAACATATCCGTATCAATATCAAAATAAACGAGATGTGTTATTTCAATTAACACAACAACAAATCAATTCAACCTTCAAATGATGCAATTCAAAGATTTATTTATAGTTCCGTTAGAATATCGATTTGAACAATTATCTATTCGTTGGAATTTGATATAAACATTATCTTACTGCAGACCATCAAAATGTTTATTACAGCGGAAATTGGTTTGTTTCAGCTCTTCCGAAAGAGGATCCAACGATAACAGGGGTGGAAACCCAATACGAAATTGGAGATGATATAAACCTGAATTGTACATCAGGCCGCAGCTATCCAGCATCGATTTTAAACTGGTATATCAATGAGCAGAAGGTATGAGCATATTAAGCAGAAATAAGGCATAGATTTAGGGTTTTATTTCATATATTTCGATAATATTAACATGAATTTTCATACTGAGGAGGTAAACTGATAATAATAGTTTCATATTTCGTCATTATTAATATATACGTAGATATAGAAATGATTGTTTTTGAGTGTGATTACTTTGAGTATTATTGGTAGGAATATATATATTTTTTCCCTACGTTTTGGAGGTTCATGGGGAGTATTCACTTATAGCAATCTACTCAAGTTTCAAAAGAATTAAATCGTTCGACAAAAACTTATCAGGATGAGTGTTTCCCGCCTAATTCATCTCAACCTGGAAACTGAAGCACTTGAAATTTGAGATTATTTGAAACTACTAAGGATGATTCTCTCTGCCGAAGATTTCCTCATCAATGTGAGGTTATTATTGAAGGTTGTATGGTATGTGTTCTCAAATCTTGATTGTGGTGTCATGGTTCTCCTTTTTTATTGTGTTTTTCACAAGCTCATCATGCTCTTAGGAACGTAAAGAGTACACTGTCGATCTCTTCTGTCCTGAACGTTTATCATGCCTTTGTATGTACATAGTCATTTGAATTAATATATTTTGTTGTGGGACAGGGCAGTCAACTTAAATGAAGAGGCACACTATACACAGAAGCGAATCGTTCGCTTAATATTGAACATTCGTCGATGACATTTTGTAGGTCTATCTTCTTCAGGAATAATATTCTCACCCTGCCTTGTTTATATATTTTCAGATGTTCATTTTACGTCAAAATGAAAGATAACATGTTCAAACTATTCTCATGAATATTCAACAAGAACAGTGATGAAACTATTCTTTCCTAAGCATAAAACTACTGAAAGAGTATCCATTTTATCATCAAGGCTATGAAATCTTCTATTATTTGGCATCAAATTTGAAGTCAATGAATAACTATTTGTTAAGGTAGAAAGACAAGTTTTTACTGTTGAAAAAATCGTACTATAGTGTAGTAGACGACTTTTATGATCCGATTGTAATTGCAAATCTGTGGAAATCAAATCTTGTTCGCATTATTTTTGTATGTATATGTTTGTATATTTCGGGATTACAAGACGAATGAATGGACGATAGCAGGTTTAACTATCAAATAAATCAGCCTGAGAGGGGTCATTAATTGATATAATTGACTTTATTACTCAGATGGGTAATAATCTACCATACACTCAAGAAAGTTTCAGACAATAGAAAAAAGATAGTACATTTCGTGTAATTAGAGAAAATCGAACAATATTTTCTTCCTAAAGAAACAAGAAGTTGTGACCAATATTCAAATTCATTCAGAGATCAGTTTTTTGAATTTTCAATTATTTTAATCGGTTGCAACTATCGGAAAATTCGCTGGATCTAGTTTCACAGTGGAATAGCTCTCCACTGAATTACGCAGCTAGGATTAGACTGATTAGAGAACACCTGAACACGGTATTACGGCAGAGATATCTGGAGATACTATTATTGTAGTGTTGAATTGTACTGAAGCCATTTCAAACGCTGCTTGTTGCCGTAGTTGTGCAGCGTCTAATTAATATATTGTGTAGTCTCTTCCTTATTGTCTCTGTTACTCTGTGAAAGTTTGGTAAAAACCTAAATATGCCTATGCGTATATAAAAATACTACGAAGCCATTTCAAACGCTGCTTGTTGCCGTAGTTGTGCAGCGTCTAATTAATATATTGTGTAGTCTATTCCTTATTGTCTCTGTTACTCTGTGAAAGTTTGGTAAAAACCTAAATATGCCTATGCGTATATAAAATATACTATATATATATATATATATATATATATATATATATATATATATATATATATATATATATATATATATATATATATATATATATATATATATATATATATATATATATATATATATATATATATATATATATAAAGTTTTATGATTATGAGTCTCAGTATTTACTACTGAGACTCATAATCGAAATATCGAAATGTTTCAAATGAAACTCTAAGTGAGCTGTCTTCACAAATGTTGTCAATGGGAACGTATTTATCACTTTCGAGAGTGAATATTAAGCGCGCTTCGAAAAATCATCGATCTTGTTGAATGATAATAGGTAACAATTGTTTCATCATTGTTATGAATCATCACTCCTTATTCAATCACTCAATCAAAAATCGATGACTTTCCAAACTCCCACAGGTCTATATCCGAATAAGGGGAACAACAGCACTTTGTGAAAATTCACGTGAGCTCCCTCTATCGAAGAAAAGAAATATGAACTCTCCCTAACGTTCTAGATTCCTACTCATGACAACATTTGTAAGGGCAACGTAAACGCTTCGTAGACACTTTATCCGATCACAACAAAATCTGTTCGCAATGTGTAAGAACAGTCCCTTGCCTAACCGCTTTAGATCACGCCTGGGCGGGCAAAAAGATAGCTAGTTTCAAGATTCAGAAATCATTCCTACTAGTAAATACTGAGACTCTCAATCGAAATGACTTATCACAAAAAACTTATCACTTTCGAGAATGAATATTAAGGGCGCTTCGAAAAATCATCGATCTTGTCGAATGATAATAGGATACAATAGTTTCATCATTGTTATGAATCATCAATCCTTAGAAGTCCTTATGATACGATAATAGAGGGACTATATCCGTGTAATTTTAATCGAAAATTGATAAGTTTTGGTCAAATAAAAGAGCCACTATAATTGATATACAACCAATTTGTTAACATGCTCTACATTTCGAATATAGTTATATTCTTCATCAGGAACATATATCTTCATAAGGAATGAAGAAGTGGACTGTTGGAACAAAGACAACCTGCCCCAAAAAACACAGAAAGTAAAAATGGAAACATTCAAGGAATAAATGTCAACACAAATAAGTAACTTAATAATTCACCCCCGTCCCCAGCGTGGGCCTGATCTGGAACGATTAGAAATAGAGCGGGCTCTAGTACAATTATATGGCTCTTGTACAATTATCATTCAACAATATCGATGAATTTTTCGAAGCGCACTTATTATTCACACTCGAAAGTGATAGGTTCGTTCTCGTTGACAACATTTGTGATGAGAGCTTCCTGAGAGTTTTATTTGAAATAGATCAAAAGTCTCAGTATTTACTCTCTCTCTCTTTCTCTCTATATATATATATATATATATATATATATATATATATATATATATATATATATATATATATATATATATATATATATATATATATATATATATATATATATATATATATATATATATATTATAAAGGAGTGTTCAGTGTATTCGATATCGTAAAGGAGTTTTCTGTGGGTTCTCGACAAAAAATTGAAAGGACAATTGATAGGTCGAAAGTCAATCGTTAATACATCTATATTTCAAACTTTAGCAGTTCTTGAGGATGCTGAAGTTATAAATTAAGTTGCAATCTCAATGTAACACTTTATTTTACTTACATCTAAACAAGACTTACCAAGGCTCAAATGGACTTATTTATATACTCCTCAAAAACTTTTAATTAGTAAGACGAAGGAAAACGTGATTTGGATCTGATTCCAAGTTTCATCTTAGGAAGAAAAATTGGTTCTAATAGTCATTTTTCGACAAAATTTCATTTGGGAAAGAAAATGTCATAAAGCTTTCCATGTTCGGAAATTGACTCACTAACAACCCGAGATATTCTTGATATTCTGTTGATATTGTTGTCATTCGAGAAAATTCATACTGTATTCAACTACGAAAATATAATTTTTTATATATATATACATATATATATATATATATATATATATATATATATATAAATATATATATATATATATATATATATATATATATATATATATATATATATATATATATATATATATATATATATATATATATATAAGAAATATATTTTTATATGAATATGACTAGTACAATACGGCTCAGTTATGAAAAATGAATTGCCGGTCTCCGTGGGTTAATCGGGAGAACACCCGACTATGGTGCGGTAGGAATCGGGTTCGAGCCCCGGTGAAGGCATGTGTGTTTGTGTTTTTCAATGATTTAAGTAGTTTGAATAATGATATATGCCGGGTAATGTATATTGATTACAAGCCCAAGTTAAACTGTAGGTCCACTGAATTGAAAGGATATATTAATTTGTAGGCAAAGACGAAAAACCACCTGATATTTACTTTTCCTGGAAAATAGATTGCTCTAATTGAAACATCTCTTTCTACGAGCTTCATCAATTATTTCAGAAATTACAGGATAATATGAAGAATAAATGTTAATTGTGTTCATCGAATAGAGAGATGTAGCTCAATCGAAACCTTCGCCTAAGTATAAAATATAATACCTTTTTAGCATTACTTATTCAAAGATCCATTAGTTAACAGCTGATTGCGAAGTATTATTTCAAGAAAATCCTCACTCTACCTGTTAAAAAGCGGATGAATCCAAACTCGTCGCGAAGTCTAGATAGAGCAACGACGTCGAACTTTCCTGATGATTTATTATTCAGCAAATTATTCATTCATCAATTATCTTCGGACTTAACAGACTGAGTAATGATGATATACCGGATTCAGTGAAATATCTAAGAGTGTTGTCAATATATACAGGCAGGCAACATTTCGGAGGCTATGTCAAGTTATATAATAATTTTTGAGGAACCTCTTTTCCGGAGAAGCAGAACATATAAGCATTTGAATTTGAATTTGAAAGACGTCGTGCTGCGCACAAATAACTCAGTTACGGAACATTTTTTGGAGTGAAGAATGACAAGTGAGGTCCATCTTCATCAGAGGTTCCCAAACTCTTTTGTTTCATAGACCACTTTCTTTTGCTGGATCCGTTGGAACCCGTGCAGAGCTACATTACTACCAATTTCCAAATCTCGAGAAAAAAAAAAGAAACGATTAAATCAACATTGTGAAACCTGCGCTGTGAACAACGCACAAAAAAACGTTAGAACTGTTTGCTTGATTCGGTTAATTATTTGATGATAAAATCGACAAAACAAGTTTCAATAAAATTTAATTGCTGTGAGTGGATGTCAAGAAAGTAAAGTAGTCCAATCAAAAAAATCACTTCATCCAACTTTACTTTTTCGAAATCTACAGTCACTGATAGCAAAAGAAACAATCAATTCTCACAAATTTTATTGAGATAACTAACCATTTAGAGTGGCAACGAGAAATATAGTATATTTTCTTGTGTTGAAGGTATTTATTCAATATATAAATACACAATTAATTATTATTGTTATAACAGTCGTAATATAATCAAAATTAAACCTATATAACGTAACTTATAACTTCAATGAAAGGGATGTACTTGACAGCAAATTATCAATATTAGGCTTGAGTTTTCTGAAAAATAACTGCAAATCTCACCGTTCTGTGATATTCAGTCTGCTGCTTGTCTTTGTATATGTTTTTGTAACGGCACTAAAACTTTTTCGACAAGATATGACGAGTGAAATGCTATCATAAGCTTTTGCAGACTTCTTCTCAGTTCAGGATATTTTTCTGGTATTTCAGCCTGCATCCAAAATTTTTTATACCCTCTCTCTAAATGTCAGCTCCTCATTAGTGCTAAGCTCAAGTAGCTCTTCTAGTAATATCACATTCTTCACTTCCGTTTCCTCAAATGGATTTATGATCCATGGTGGTATTTCCATTGAAGGAATATCTTCAAATCTGATTTTAAGATCATCGTGCAGGGGAATGAAATGTTGAAAGTATGTCTGAATACCTTCACCAAGGCATTCTAGCTGCGACAAGTTTGAAAACTGTGAAAATTCGCACAGGCCAATATTATCCTTCATAAATTTAATTTACCAAGAAAAGCTGAAATTTCAGTCTTTGTTTTTATTAAATTGAGACTGTCCCCTTGTAATTGTAAGTTAAGTTCATAGAAGTTTTTGAACAAATCTCTCACATACTGGATGTCTGCTTTGAAATTGATTAGGTTTTTTCCTAAATCAGGATCTTTACTTTCCAGAAACTCTAAAACTGCGTCAAAAAGTAAAAAAAATCGTGATAAACATGCATCTTTCGACAACCAGTGCACTTCGGTATATAACAGCAATCGTTGGAAATCTTCATCATTTTCATAGCACAATTGTGCAAATAAGCGCGTATTCAATGCATTGCTTCTTATTTTGTTAACTGCATTAATAACAAATTGAGTGTAGTGCAATCTATCACTAAAATTTTTCGCTACTAGATGTTGTCGGTGAGTAACATAGTGAATTGCAGTTATCTCAGGTATAATTCTTTTAAGATGGCTTATAACCCCACAATATCGCCTGACTTGGCAGGAGCTCCATCTGTTGCCACCGAAATAACGTTTGTGAATGGACTCGATTTTTCCTTGAAAACATCACTCAGGACGTTGAGTATTGATTCACCTTTAGTGCCAGTCTTCAAAGTTTTCGCGAATAGTAGCACTTCATGATTTTCTTCGCCCATAACAAATCGAACATATGCTAATAATAATGCCACAATCATTGTCAGGTAACGTTGACTCGTCCAGTTGAATAGAAAAATGAGTTGTTTGCAGATAATCACACAAGAAACTTTCAACATTAAAGCTCATTTCATCAATACGTCTGTGTACAGTGTTGTTACTCAAAGGAATTCTTTTGAATATGTCAAATGAAGATTTGTGCAGAACAATTTTTGAAACTTCTTCAACAGCAGGTAAAATTAACTGCTTCCCAATGGTGTGTTTTTTTCCAGATTTTGCTATGAGTAATGAGATATTCTAAGATGCCCGCAAGCCATCATCTTTGCTTTCAGACGTTGAAGCGAACATACTGTGCACGGTGGGACTCTTTTTATATTTTTCCTTCAATGTTTGAAAATATTTCAAGTCTTTACCTATTTTATCAGGATGACACCTTCTCAGATGATATTCCAGCTTTTATGGTTTCATAAAATCATTGCTCAAAACTTTGTGGCATAAAAGGCATGTGGGCAATCGTGTGCCTGTCTTTGATGGAATAAAACCAAATTTTAAATATTCGACACTGTACTGACGACACTTCTTCTCAGATTTGGCCATGTTTCGTATCAATTACCTACTTGTGAATTAATGAAAACAACTTTGTTTTAGTATTAGAAATATCTAAATATTAATATCTCAGACATGAAAAAAACATGCGGTAGAAGCGTGAAAAAATAACAGACAGGCTTTCAAATTTATAATATCAGTATAAGTAAGGAATAGTAATAATAAATGTTGATTGACACGTAATAGGCATATTCTTTTTTTTAATAATAAATCAAAATCACAAGCATTCGAGCGTATGAAAATGTTTTTTCAAATCAGCGTCTTTCGCGACTACATTATTCAAGTCCATGAGCTTTCGAACCTATGGGGCAGTGAAAAAAAAATTCGCAACAGCGGCATTCGAAACTACGAAGGAGACCCTTATAAATTAAATACTGAACCTACTTACATATCTCCCTAAAATAATATATTATAAATATATCAATTTCATATAGCAGGTGGGATTGAAAGAGATTTATTTCCTTTTAATTTCCATTTTTTGTGTAAAATAAATAATATATGAAATGAAACTATATGCATATGTCCCAATATGTTTTGTTCTCAAAATTCCTAGCATTATTGCAATTCAAGTACTTGAATTGAACTTCAAATGAATAATGCCACAACGCGGTGGCCATCGCGGCAACGGCAAGTCTCGACGCGTATGGAATATGCAAGTTTTTACAAGTCTGTCTAACAGTCGCTGAAATTCTTGAAATATTATCTGACTATATTGATAGGAGAAGTCAAGCCAACATTTTAGTTCCTCACTATCAAAACCAGAGTAATTTTCATGGACCCCCGCTCACAATTGTGAACGCCCATTTTTTATCACGTTTAACGTAGGCCTCCGTCGAGACTTGGACCACTTTGGGAATGAACTGATGCACATGATTATCATTTATGTATATGGATATGTTAATGGAACTTCATTACCAGCTTGATGATTAAACTTTTGGCGAACTTCTGCGTTCAATGTTTCCATGAAATATACCCATTATGATGAAGTGAAAGGTCAGAAAATTTGATGGTTGTGAGGAATCTTCATTGACGGAAAGAAATGTGCTGGATATGGCAAAGAACAATTCTGTTAGTTCGACGAAAATTTCGCCATTTTTGATTTTGCGTCTATAAGTAATTGTTCTTTCAATATTTTTCTGAGGCATTAAGATTTGTAGCCCTTCTATATTGATCTGCCAATTTCATCTGAGTTTCTTTTTGATTTTCCAGTTAACAAGTTATTAAATTATAAGTCCAAAATTCCATGATAATTTGCTTTCCTCATTATTTTCAACAGGTTAATAGTTAAGTGGCAATCGTGAGATTTTTCTGAAGCACATATCCTCCATTCAATAGTTGTGCCAGTCAGTAAATTATTTAGTATATTATTGTCTTGTCAATTTTCCTCTCCAATAAATCTCCCACATCCTGAGTAACTGTTTCGTCGAACATCAGATAAAGAAGGTGGCGCCAGAAATGGATTACAAGCTAGCCGGTGATACAGGAAAACTCAGTTAGGGTTGTATTGATAAACTATTGCGATAAAGTACATTTAACTTGAATATAATTATTTGTATTGATACAAATATATATTCTTCAGAATAATTCAATTATATATGCAATTTAATTTTTTCAAGCACTGGAACCGTTTTTAATTTTTTTATTGTTTTCTTAAAATATTATCTGACTATGTTGATAGGATAAGTCAAGCCAACATTTTATTTCCTTACTATCAAAACCAAAGTAATTTTCATGGACCCCCGATTACAATTGTGAACGCCCATTTTTTATCACGTTCAACGTAGTATTGAAATATGTCAATGAATATTTCAATATTGATTCGTATGACTTAGTTTCTGGCACATCTTGTTTGCGATGGAGCCAGTTCTTCTAGAAATTGAGTCGGAAATATTCTTAATAACCATGTTCGAGCGGATAACAATCTGCACGAGGTGTATGAAGATGGTTTTCACATCAGTTTCCGTTGACTTTGCAGGTTGGAATTGTGAGTGACCAAATAATTGCATCGGTATTTCTACCACAAGAGTAACTGGCAAGGCGTCTGGAGGGTATACACGACAGAAAATTCACCATGGTGCATTCACTTTATTTCAGTTTAGTTGCTTGATTTTCAGGTTTTTCCTTGTTTGATGTTCAGAATTACTTTGGTTGAAATTCTGATCACCATCCTAGAACGCAATAAATTTTCTCATTTATAAATGAAGATTAAAGTTTCCACATTTATATATAAGAGTGGAAGTCTTTGCTTATTAACTTGAATGAAAATAAGAAGTTTGTTAGTTTCCACTTTGATTAAGTCAAACATGATAATTTTGTTTTACCAACACAGTGACTGCATCAGATATAGATGAAGTGTGGCCACTATCATTTACATCTTATCAAGCCACTGTGTTGGCGAGACAATATTGTCATATTTGACTGAATGAAAGTAAAAATTACAAACCACTTAGTTTTAATCGAATTATGTGGTTAAATTTTCATCAAGTATCGGCCCAATCGATTAGTGATTGGCTGATTAAGTTCAATACCGAAGATGATTTACTGGAGTTGTAGCAAAAAAGGTTTTACCATTTTTCATTCGGCTCAAGCCTCAGAGCTCATTCGTTTCTTCATAAGCAGCGCTTCAAAATTTAAATATTTACATTCATGACAGGTATCACACATTTTTGGAATAGTGACGTTATTGGTGCGAATATGATGAAATGTTTATTACAAAGAAGAGAAAATCCTGAGCTAAGCGGTACCTATCCTAATTCTACATCAAACTGAATCATCAGAACATAGACTGCTGCTTCAATAAGGTGATGCCCCAGAAATTGAAAGACGTGCTGAAAAAGCACTCCAAGTGATAGGAGATGGAAAAGCATAAGAAATTAGAGTACACGACCGTGGCAATTACCACTGAGTGTGAAATAATTGCAACAATCTACTGATTCATCAGGTATGCAGCTTAGGATAGGTACATCAGGCTATTGACGTTTGATGGCAGTGACATACGAGATAATCTCGAAGACAATTATGAAACGAATACACAATATATCTATTAGACGTTGTAGAAGTGCGACAGCAGGCAGCCTTTGAAATGGCTTCTGTGGCACTGAACACTTCAATAATAATTGTCTCTTCGGAGATATCTGGCGTAACACCGTATTCAGGAATACTATAACCCTAGCAGTGTAATTAAGTGGGACGCTAATTTGTTCTGAAACCAGATTTGCTCAGATGGCTGGAACCGATTAACATAATTCACAACAAACCGAATGGAGTCATTTATGAAAATGATGTCCTGATAACATGCTAATATGTACAATGATTGAATATCAGCAATTATCGATACTAATTTGGAAAGTTAACCCGATATAGCACCAGAGATCTTGCGAAAGGCATAGATATGGTCGTGAGAAACTACGTCGTTACTGAGAATAAATGGTGGAAATGTTATCTGTTTTTCTGCGAATAACTACATTGAAAAATTTTTGCTGATGATTTTGAATGGCCCATTGTAGGATTGTTGTAACGATTGCTGAGTGCAGAAGTCCAATTATTGAGGCACAAATACTTTATGTTGATGATCTCTAGAAGGTACTGAACTCAATGATGATATCTTCGTTCTGAGTTGGTCGACAAAAGTGTTTTGGTCAGTGAAATTGATTGACAATATGCTTTCAAAGCGTGTTGGCAACAATATGTCTGATTTTCTCGTTATCACAATAAATTTGGACATATGTCAGGGAATGTAAATTTTCTTGAGCTTCAGTGATGACGAGACAGGGTTTTCAATGAGTTTCTGTTATTCTTCATCGATTTACTGAAGTTGAGTGAATGCTTTATAAGTTTGGAGTTGGAAATTCTACTGAGTGCATCTGCTACCACATGTGACTCGCCTTTGGTTGGCAAATGTTGGTAGAGAATTGGTCAAGCGAATGGATAGCCTGATGGGGTAAAGCTTTATTTTTCAACTTGTGACTGAATGCAAAGATGTTATCATGCTGACCTTCAGTTGAATGTTTATTACAAGTTGCTTCTCTGATAATCACTTCTTGAATTACTCACTGTTGACCGAATGTTGGGACAGCCATTGTCTTGAAACATCTTGTTATTTGTCTTCGTCTCTTGGTATGTGAGAAACTATGTGAGATGTTTGTTCTGATATTTCCACATACGATCACGTCGGACGTTACCAATTTATGGAGGTTGTGCTATTATATGAGTGAAAATATTGAATGACACTAGTATTGAGAATTATATATTTCTGATTATTTTCAAAGAGCGAAGTATTGAACACGTGGTTGTTACTGTTGTTACTCCATGGAAGCGAGAGTGACAGATTGTTGACCATAGAAATGGCTGTCAGAAAAGAGCTCTGAGAAAATATATTGTATGTTGGTAGCTCTGTTATATGTTCACAGTTGCTGATGAGGCGTGCAAAACTGGTCACAGAATAGTGATATGTCTTCTCCCATCGAATGACAATGACAATATCCCTACAAATATATCTAATGCTTCACTGTGCTTTGCTATGAAATGTTTGTTCGATGCAATGAGATGGTGATGATAACATGATCATTGCTCATAATGTTCATGTCAAATGAATCAATACTTTCTTTTTCACCAGTTAAAATATGGACAGTATTCTCTAATTGAGATTCTTGAAGCTTTTGACTGATCTGTTTTTATTCTCAGTTAATGACAATGTAAGTTCGACCATAAAGTACTTCGCCCTATTATTTCGTATCCAAGGCAACTCAATTGAATAGTTATTATAGTCATATAATAACTAGTAAAATAACATAGTCAATAGATATTAAGGCATCAACTACAATAAGGTCTCTGAAATCTCTGTGCATTTAAACTGCATGTATAAGCATCATTAACTTCATCAACAAAATCAAATAAAGTTTTGTCATTTTCAACAAGAAAATATAAAATAGATAAAGAAAACAATCTCCACATCTCTTGAAATCTCGAAATCATCAAAAAATGCAACATTTTCTCGTGTTATGATTATAATCAATTCATTATTTTCAGGTGGTTTCTCCATCAACTCTCATAAGATATCCTCACACACATCATAAACACGGATTGATATCAGTAACGTTAGGACTCAAGTTCACCCTTAGCAGTAGACATTTTTTGGGTGGTTCGATGAGAGTGAAATGCACCGCTTCCGTATCCCCAGAATTATGGAGAGGAGACAGGGAGAGCATTGTGCAAAGTATGGACGTTAAGGATATGAGAGAAGCTCTACTTCTTGGTGAGTAGTAAAATAACGTATTCATACTTAAATATCGCTATCGTGAATTGAGTCAGTGTGTGAATTTAACAGAATTGAAAAAAGCCTTTCACTCTAGCTATACCTATATATATATATATATATATATATATATATATATATATATATATATATATATATATATATATATATATATATATATATATATATATATTAGTTATTTTGGTTTTTATTTAATAGTCAATAACTCTCGATGAATGTTTAAAACTGAAACAAGAATTTATCCAATAAATAAAATATTAACTTATTCTAAAATATAACAAACCTGAAACAAGAATTAAATGTCGATTGAATATTAATCTTGAGCTCTGCGTCCACAAAATATACAAACAGAATAGGAGGTTAAAATAATATGTCGTGCCTTAAGTACTGTCAGGCAGTTCACAGAATGATATGCGAATCACAGAATGATACGAGTACAAGGTACAAGAATTACAGAATTTGTGATATGGTCTCTACCGTAACATAATACACTAAAATACAATAACGTCAGTGCATAGTGCACTAGATGGCGTTACACACACACACACACACACACATATATATATATATATATATATATATATATATATATATATATATATACGCTATCAAAGTACACTATAACTTTCTTTCGATAATTTTTGACCAATTATTCAAAAGAGCATTATAGCAGAGCTGGCTATGTGAATCATGAACAATGCGATGTCTCCATTGTCCTTCTAGGGATCAATGTAAGGAATATTGGATTCTCCATTATCTATCTAGGGATGAATGTTAAAGAATCTTGAAATCGATGCCTACATTTATTGAAAGCGCGAGACAGTCACTGTTTCGTGCTACAAGGTACTCATCAGTCACGCCACGTTCAACGAATGAGAAGCATCGATTTCAATCCTCACATACCCTCTCATCAATTGTAAGACGAAAATAGAGGTAAGTCGTATACATATAATGCATAGATTAATGTACATCTCAAATCTTAGAAACAGTGAAAAGCACATGCATACATCTACATTGAAAGTTTCACACGTCCTTATCAATTGAGATACTACATTTCACAAATCTAGTTTATTGGAACAATTTCATCCAAATACACTACTACGTCAACAACAACCTCAACTACTCTTGTAAAAGTCGCGGACGATTTATTGGGAGAATTTTTTTGTTATTGAAGTTTGCTGCTTTTGTAAATCATTCGGACGATTTGTCGAACAGATAATTGCACGCTGACTCTAACAATTAGAAACGAATCTGGTGTGTTTAATATGTCTATTTAAGTCGAAGACCAAAGGACTGAATGCTCGTATCCAAGCTCAGAAAGCTTATTTTAAACATTCGTTGTATATTGAGCCACTTCACATATATAAAATATCGTTTTTGTCACATGAAGACCTAACGGTCCGTCTTTTTCTTTCATTCTCCATACTAAATCTTCTTGGTGAAAGAGTATTCTCGAAAATTTGCGATGTTTTTCGAATATTCCGTATATTCGCTAATATATTATTATATTTTATACAATATCTTACCTTCCCATTTCAAAGAGCTTTCTTTCAATAAATTTAATACTACATTTCCACTACAATAAGGATGAATATATCTATTCACCTCATCATGATGTTGGAGTTAATATTGATATCGGTGTCTACATTCATTGAAAACAAAAGACTTTCACTTTTTCGTGCTACAAGGCACTCTTCAGTTATGTCTCGTACCAAAGAGGAAAAACATCGACTTCAATTCTCAATATGAATTCTCTTATGAATCAGAAGACAGAAGTATATCGCAAAGTCGCATATATAATGCATAGATTACTATACATCTTAAATCTAAGGCAACAATATAAAAACATGAACACATCTGACGTTGAGAGTTTCACACGTCTTTATGAATCAAGATTCTACATTTTTCAACTTTAGTTTTTGAACAATTACATCTTATTTGATGAACTAATGCCATCTAGATTGCGATAGAAGAAACGCTCGGTTTCATGTTTCTACAGATTGCCTGCGATATTTTTAGCATTACTTTTTCAACACTATTTATCTTTGAATATACATTGACTGTTTTTTTCTCTTGTTATCAAAATATCAATTGAATATTCCACTTCTATTGAGAAATGGCGATTGACTGAGTTCTGGTGTGATATGAAATTTCAGAATATAAGTGAGGGATTTCATGATATTCATTTAAATGTTTCGTAATAATTATATTTTGTGCACTTTTCAATTCCTCGAATATTTTCGGCTTAGAAATTTGACATTGAATCTTTTTGTTTCAGTGAAAAGTTTCTCTACTGTTGTGACACCTTACCCACTGGCTCTGTTCGTTTCTTTTCTACTGTTCAGTGTGGTGATGTAAATCCGGAGTATGGCCGTATTTTAAGCAGTGGAACGTATTCAAGTAAGTAGGCAAATTTGAGCGGAAGTGACGTGAAAAGGTGATCGATTATATGAATAGACGTGCTAGGAATTTCCCGGGTGAAGCATACATTAGCTCCAAACTATAAGTGCATTTCGAACTCAGTGACTAGTTAAGTGTCGATGTGTACAGCTCCTACTGAATATTAACGTGTACATGTTTAGTTTCTGCAGATTGCACTACATCTTGCATCGAAGAATAATTAATTTCCAACTTTTGGAACAATTTACTGACAATGCATGCAAAATTTCATATCGCAAATTTGTGAGCAAGTATATGTGATACCATCATTATAAGCACTGACAGATTTTCAACAGATACATTTAAATGTGTTTCAATTTGTAAATGAAAACATTCTTTGGAGTAAATATAAGTGCACTTTTGATTTTGAAAAAAGTGACAAGTCTGTTATTTCCAAGTACATGTTAACACTGTATTACTCTGTTATAATAATTGTGATTGAATTTCAAAATCTCAGAAGATGCTTCATGGTTTTTCTGAACAGAAAATTATCACTCTTCTGCCAGCTCGATTCGTTACTGAATGGTCCTTAAGATTTGAGGGTAGATAAAGCAACGGGAGGAAAACTCTTACTTCCTAGATGCGATATGATTTTTTTTTCTAATACCTTCAAGTTGAAACCACCAAGCACTAACGAAAACATTTATGTTTTGGATATCAATCAAACTGGAGAACTCAACTGGGTACATGAAGTTTCAGATCTTCAAATTATAACACCTAGTCTTACTAGGCAGTCATGAGATATTTCTGGAACTGAAACAAAAATATTCAAATATTAAAAAAGTTTTCAAACTCTCAAAAGTTTATTTTGGATTGTGGTTTTCAGTTTTTGGCGAAGAAAACTGGTATATGAACGGAAGGGAAAATATGGTTGGCTGTGAAACATTTTTCAATTCGGTTGAAGAAGAAGTAATGTCTTCCCTCTGATAGAAAAAGTGTTAATTTTAACCCCTTGAATTGAAAAACATAATTCAAACTGAAAAATTTCAAATTCATTATAGTCAGCTCTACAAAATTATATACATCATATACCTATGTTTAGACTCCAAGAGGAAATGAATGTATTCAATTGAATATTCGAAGTCTCATGAACCCGTTGGGTTATTAGAGACTATATAAAAAGTACACATTTCTGAGTTTACTTAGAATATCACAGTCGTTCAAAAATTGTATCAGTTGTTCGACATTACAAGTATTATCGAGAAGCTTCTTTCATAGTTTTACTTTGTAAATCAGAAAGTATTTAATTCTCTTTCAATATATTATTAAGAGTTTCCTTAATGTTAAAGCTTATATTGTATTCTGTCCTGAGGTGATTATAAATATTTATGTTCAATTTCATTCCCATGAAAATATCAATGTTCAAATTCATCAAAATGATTAAATAGTTTTCGTTCTTATGCTTTCCTGTAATGCATATAAGAATTATAACAATGAAATTTTTGATTTTCATATGAATCAATATCCAATCGAACAGAATGAAAATTAGATGTTTTATTTTTTTTCAAATTGTTTGTTCGAAACTACGAAAAATAACTTTTCATCTGTAGGATATAAAGTTATAGACTTTGTTTGAAGAAATGGAATGAAAGATATTTCGATTTTTCACGAAGTAACTTGTTAAAATGTAAAATTTTATTGTTTCCATCGAATTGATTCAAAGTGAGAATATCCCCTGAGGAATATCATTTTGAATGAATGAAAATTTCTAATAATCAATATTATACTCCATCAAAATATACGAAATGTAAACAAACTTATAGGCACAAAAGAAAAAGTGACAAAAATGAAAAACTTAGAGATGTACACTCTTGTATAATATAATCTCTAATTGAAGGAAATGCTTTTTTGAAATGCAGTTCTCCTACTCAAAAATTTTTCACACTCTTTGGCATGTATTGTGTCACGATATTTGCCAAAGTGGCATTTTAAGCATCAGGAGAAAATTCATCACTTCTTGAAAATTGATGACCATATTTGCTGCACAGTCTGGAGAAGAATTTAACGTCTTTCCAAGTGAAAGAATTTCACAATCATTCGGAAAATATCAGAAAGAATCATCTTTCAACCGATTCATTGAAAGTAGCCGAATTTTCCAAGATGTACAAAATGAACTGATAAAGATCATTCACCTGCAAATGTGTTTTAATTGTGTAAAAACTTTACTTATTTTTTTTGAATAGGTGTCAGCTTGTAAATAATTGTTCAATTTATAGGACACGAATTACAAAAATGTGAATTTTAAAATCTTTGATTCTGTTGGAGAAGAACCCAGTAGGCATTTTGCTACGGAAAGCTATCAATATTGTTTGCTGAATGCACATTTCATGCTTTTAAAATATTTGAATTTGATAGTCTGCCATCATTTTATAATTATTCATATCGAAGTATATGTGATATTTTAAAAACTGTGAATACTATTAAGTAATAATCATGTTGAGAATTTTATGAATGTAAATGGTTCGAATATGCTCACACTTATGAATAAGTTACGTTTTGGAGATTCTCTATTTTTGAATTTCTACATTCGTCTTAGCACAATGCTTCATAATTGGGTAGCTATTTCTACAAACATTCGATAGGATGTGTTATGAAAACATTATATCAGTTATTTTGTCAGAAGATTATGTGTGGAATATAATGTATACTGTCAACAATGGATTATTTATAATAAATAATAGAATTATGACAGATATTTTCATTTGAATGACATACTACCCATACTAGAATGACAATCAGTTAGTATTTTTTAATATCATACTATAGTACGAGAGCTAGTAACTTCGGAAAAACAGGTAGGCCAGGTAGACCAGTTTTTAGATATGTTATCTCTCTCACTGTCCCCGATGTCATAAATGGTGGTCTGGATGGCGGTGGTGGTTGCGTTCATCAGTGCGCATCCTACTTGTACAGGTAAAATATCAATTTTTCAAATCATTTTGAGAAGTTTTGTTCTTCTTTTATTATTTCAATTGTACTTTTAGCAACATGAATATGATATTATCAGATATTTTTATTGTTGATTAAACCACGCCAGACCATGGCATGAATATAATTGAAAAAGAATTTCTTTCAAAATAATTCATTATTGCTGAAATTTTTATATGATGGTTATAAGTGTCTAGAAACCTAAAATCGATTTGCCAAACAATAATTCAAATGTTAAACCTTCAGCACGACCAATTCAAAAGTGAGAAGTGATATGGAATCTATTTGCTTGGTCTAAGAATGGTTATCGAATAAATTGAAGAGAAAGAAAATCTATTGAATCGATGTGTGTGGATTTATATAGTATCAAAATAATTATTCATTGTTGTACATAATCAAGAAAATATTATGAACATAATGAAAATAAACAAAAATTATATATTTAAGTTATAATTGTATCACAAAAAAACGGAGACAATGATAATTATCGAAACCATCATCACTGCTGTCATTTTAATTATCATCGTCGTCTTCTGAATTGTAATCGTCTTGTAATAAATTATAAGAACATTAATTTGAAAAATTCAAATTAACCAAGAGAAAGTTATAGCAGAGCTTGATATGTGAACGTGTACGATGTGATGTCTCCATTATCCTTCAAAGGATAAATGTTAGAGAAATATTGAAATCGATGCCACACCTGATGGAAGTGCGAAACATATATGTTTCGTTCTGCAAGGAACTGGCCAGTCGCACCAAGTCCATCGAAGTGAGGCAACGATTTCAACCTCCAAGCATCTTCTTGTGACTCCAAGTGGAAAACAGTAGAGTAATGAATACTCCACAATTCCATCTATAGGAATCAGTAGAAAACCCCTCTCAGATTACAGACACACCAAGCATCGAAATTTCACATATCTTCTATACCCGTAGGTTTTTACTAAATTTTAATGTCTATTTGACAGATATCATCATACGATGTTTTCAAATGTCAATAGGTTGCGTTGGTAGTATGCTCGCGTTTATTCCCGTATTTCAGGGGCCTATTTGGCTATATTTTCAAGGAAATATTCAATTATAATTCAGTAGATACCTAGTATAGAAGATATGTGAAATTTCGATGCTTGTTGTGTCTGTAATCTGAGAGGTGTTTTCTACTGATTCCTATAGATGGAATTGTGGAGTTTTCATTACTCTACAGTCTTCCACTTGGAGTCACAAGAAGATGCTTGGAGGTTGAAATCGTTGCCTCACTTCGATGGACGTGGTGCGACTGACGATTTCCTTGCAGAACAAAACATATATGTCTCGAACTTCCATCAGGTGTGGCATCGCTTTCAATATTTCCCTAACATTTATCTCTTGAAGGATAATGCAGACATCACATCCTACACGTTCACATATCTTGCTCTACTATAACATCCTCTTGGTTGATTTGAATTTTTCAAATGAATGTTGAATAGTGTTCAGTTTCTTGAATATTTCATTCAGTGTCATAAGAACAAAAATTTAATTTATATATATATATATATATATATATATATATATATATATATATATATATATATTCAAAGGAGTATTGCCGTACAATTCAAATTTAAATTAAAAATATATGAGTTCTCGGCAAATAATAGGGCCACTACAATTGATAACAAACCAATTTGTTAACCTGGTCTATATTTCAGCATGGTTACACTCTTCATCAGGACTCTACAAAGTATAAAATTTATATATTGTTGTAAAAAATATATATATATATATATATATATATATATATATATATATATATTATATATATATATATATTACTGCTTACGGCTAACTAGGCTGAATGTTTTGCCAGAATACAGGAAACAGAGTGTGCACTTAATTTAATCATTAAAAACAATGTAACACAAATTGAACGCTAATAAATAAGATTGAAAGGATAACCTTACAATCATGTTACGTCACCGTAAAACACAGAGAGTAAAATGTAAACAATCGAGAAACAAATGTCCTTTATAAATCTTAAATTTAATGAATGTCCTTGAGGGTTAATGTGGTTTCAAGATTTATCTAACATTATGTACTCCGGATGAAAGAAATCCCCCGGTCACTAACATAACTCTCATGCCTCAGTAGGCAGGTCAAGCACTTCGTATCACGTACAACATATATGCGCCACACTACTAATGATATGCAATTTAACAAAAGATAATCGAAATATAGACCAGGTTAACAAATTGGTTTGTTATCAATTGTAGTGGCCCTATTATTTGCCGAGAACTCATATATTTCTAATTTAAATATATATATATATATATATATATATATATATATATATATATATATATATATATATATATATATATATATATATATATTAATTTATATATATATATATATATATATATATATATATATATATATATATATATATATATATATATATATATATATATATATATATATATATATATATATATATATATATATATATATATATATATATATATATATATATATATATATATATGTATGTGACTGAGATTGAATTCTCGCTTAACTCTTAGTGAAACATAATTAAATATTAAATGAAATTGAACGATTGCCTAAATGTTTCACGATTATATTTAACAATATCAATTCGTCAGCATGTTTCGAGCGTGAGCTCATCTTCAAGACTGAGTCTTGAATGTCAATCATAAATGAAATGCATGACTACAAATATATAAAATACTTTAGTCCTACTCATTTTTTTGATTTTTTATATGTGTAGCTCAAGTTGAGAAATTATGCACTTGTTATTACAGCTCTTATTATACCAATTTTTTCAGTTTCTCTTTTCACCGGACCTAATACTTTTAAAAATTTGTAATAATGTACAATTTCACAATAACTAGTATTATGCAAGAGACCTTTTTGAAGAAACCGAAAAGGAAAATATAAATTCTGTGGATAAGGACAGCTTTAATTAATGTTAATTATCGTTAATGCCTTCCAGAAATACTGTTCCTTTGGTATTTCATTCGGTATCCTTCATTATTTAGTGCGAAATGCGTAATTAATCACACCTTCCGTATAATGATGTGGAGAATTCGTGATTTCCATTTCAACTTCAACCAACGTAGTTACTTTTTGAATTGAAATGACAAGACAAACAAACTGGAGAGTAGAAAGTCTTCTTTATTCGAGTTATGCTTCGGTAATTGCGATAAGATAACGGACCAAAAGTATTCGTAATTGCTTTCCTAAAGCGAAAAGAAAATCTAAAAAGTTTTTTCGGAGTTTGAGGCTATTAAATTTTTCATTTGAATAATGGAAGCTATCATTATTATTTCGAAATATGACTGAAGAGACTCTATTGAATTAAGATTTTGACAGACGCAAAAATGATATTCCTATCGGTGGACTAAACTTCATCTCATTCGTTTCAAAATGTATTAGGCAATGTAGAATGTACGCTATTGCGTCGGATTTCTAATGCCTATGAATTTATTTCAATTTGAAAACTGGAACGAAAATTGAATGTGAGGTCAATCGGATTGGGGAAGGAATAAAATCAGCATCCCGAGAATGGAAACAAATATTGTATTGCAATAAAAATAAAAAAACAAAATCAATGAATTATTTCTGGTGAAGTAAAATTTTCCTCACACCTCAGCACAGTTTGTGTCTGAATAGAAAATGTGTCCCAACACATTTTTCATTCACTTTCAATCACATTTCATTTCCCTATTGTTATTTTCATTTCATGGTTCTGTTTCAGACCACAGGATATTAATAACTGAACGTTTTTCAGTTCTTTGAATTCGAATGACTACAGTTTAACGCCGGTTCCGAACGGCCATGGACTTATAATCGATGTAAATTACCATGCATATTTCATTATTTAAACTACTCAAATCATAGACAAACACGAACACCCATGCCTTCAGCGGGGCTCGAACCCAAGTTCTACCGAACCATAGTGGGGAGTTCTACCTACTAAGCTACGGAGACCGGCTTTTAACTATGAATTGAAGTTTATTAATTTTACCAATGAATTCTTCATTCAATCCCAGTTTCATTTAAAATTTGAACTTAAATTCATAGGCAATGGAAGTCCGGCAAATTTTCGTGAGTGAATTTCTTCTTTGATGAAATATTGTGCTCAAAATTTTCCAATACGAGTTCCCAAAAAAAATCGGAATATATGAATGACTATTAGCTATTGTCTGTTGAATATCTGTACCTAATTTTTTCTCAAAGAACCCCCAATGGAGGGTAATTCTTTATGGAACATGTATGTGTTCCTTTGAAAAGCGAAATGTAAAATTCGCTGAAAAGAATTTTCTACTGAAAATATCCAATTTTGTTTGTTCTTTCGCGCTGATGTAAGTTAGGCTCAGAAAATCAAGTCAATATTCTGAGGATTTTATTCTGCATTTGAGCCCAAAAATATTTCTTCTTTTTTCTATTCATCAATTGTACGTGGTGGGGCAGATGAATTTCTCTCATTTCGGAAGATTGGTGAAAACGTACCAATCAACTGAAAAAAAAAATTACTCGCCAAAAGATTATATCACGTTCATTTTCTCGAACGTATGATTCTTATATGATTTCTTGGTGTGTAGGGTGGGTATACACCGAGAGAGTCACACAATCGTCTGAAAGGTTTTCACCTTATTTCTACATCTTGGACGATATTCATTCACCTTAGACTTTAGGTAAATGGAAATGGACTCAACTAGGAGAGAGCAGAAGCCAATAACGCCAAGAAGTTACTTCTCACGTCCAGAAGTTACCTTCCAGGGATCATCCCTCGAAGAATAAAAATTCAACGTGCTGTGACCTCTGTAACACATTGCTCTTTTGAACAGAAGCTTTCGGTGAACGCACTAAAATCTTCTATTTCTGCCTTCACAAACATTGATGAGATATGGTCAGAGGTCACAGTCACATGACGACACTGCACAGCAAACAGTGATTTGGAGGGTCTTTGGTGAAGTTTTTGAGTGCTTGCTGGAAGTCGTCCGACAGATGAAAATCAGACTTTTCGATAGTCACAATATTGCGGTGGAGGGCACTTGTGATAAGATCACAAGTTTTCAACATTCTATACGCCGTCCCGAGTCCGCCCAGGACATTTTCTGAGAAATCATGGTTTTGTAATGGTGCAAATTGAGATCAGTATCGAAATTCACCTCACTCTTCTCGACTATCTCAGACGCTTATACATTAAAGGCATGTTCACATACAAATCAACGATATTTTCTGAATTTCCGACACTAACATCCGCGACATTTCATTCCAGTCTGGCGCAGATGATGTTGCCCTAAATTTGTGCACGAACGGCAAAATTTTTTTCGGTCGTAACATCACTTTATGACGATAAAATTCTAGAGTTTGCATTTCGGGATGAAGCAGAACCGATGAAGAAGACGTAGTATAACAATACCATTATTCCTTGTGATTCAAATCAACTCCATCATCTAAGACCTCTCGATCATCTACTGTGATTTATGAAAATGTCCACCTATCAATGATTTTTCACAACCTCCACTTAGTCCATTCAGATAATAACTTCAATGATATAGTTACCCGTAAAAATTGCTATCAGAGGAGAGATAATTCAAACACCAAAATGAAAGTTTAGGTTAACCAGCAGTAAACCCTTCGAAGAATACTCTCTCCATGTTCGAAATTTTCAAAGGTCGCATGCAGCTTCTAAGTTGCATCCTGTTCTAACATATGGACCGCGGACAATCTAATTTTTCTCTCACACATATTTAATCTCTTCAATTGTGATTGTTTAAACCCTAATCACAAAGAATAATGCACGAATGGTTTTCTGCTGGCGAGCCTTCACTGTTATTTTGGTAATTAAATTATCTTTTTATCTTTTATCAGATAGAACTTTTATTGGTTACCATATCTATTGAGTTATCTGAATATACTCAATGAAGGCGATGATAAAAAATTGATCGAAAAAAAATTTATTTAAACATAGCCTTGAACACTTTTCGAAAGGTAATTTATTAGAGGTGTCTTTAAAAATCAATAATATCTCTTAAAAAATGGTTTCATCTTGTTATCATAATGGTGCTCTGATACTGAGAAGATAATATCATAGTTGAGAACAGCGTAAGGTAAGGTAAAGCACATTATAGAAGTTATACTATGATATCAATGTTAGCACACTTGCAGTAAGTTTTCCTCAAACATGAGATCATTAAGCTGGAAATGACATCAACTCTTTACTTCCTACCAGGTATTATCTGGCTAACATTCTATTGAAAACAATCCGACATGAATTTTCGTGGGATGTTGCGTTTGCGGCGAACAAAACCTTCTTCAGAACTTTGAAGAACACTATTTGAATAAGTAGTAGACAATTTTGAACTAGCCATATAATGATAGGCCCTACCTCATCATAACAGACCAGGAAGTATAACTGGGAAAACGCATAATCTGAGGTATTCATGACTTCATCACACTGTTTAACAAATTATCGAAAGAGGTTTGTTTAGTTTCCTTGCAAGCATTTTTGAAGCACTCTGAAGCATCTGCATATACGAGGTTTGTTCAAAAGATAAGGTAAATTTTGAATTCTTTCGAAAAGCGTTCAATATTCATTTTGTCACCTTCAAAGTAATCCCCCTCATATAAATGCACTTATGCCAGCGCTTCTTCCAATCCTCGAAGCAATTATGAAATGCGCTTCTCGGTGTGGCAATCAGCCCATTCTTCGATACCGACTTCATCTGATCAATTGTGGCAATACGATTTCCAGTTATTGGTATTTTCGATTTTCAGAATAGAAAAAAATTGCAGCGCGACAAATCTAGCGATTGTGGTGATTGAGGCATGATAATGGTGTCATTTTTGGCTTGAGAATCACAAACAAGTATGGATTAGAGCTGATGCATTATCGTGATGCAGAATCCATGATTTGTTTTCGCACAATTCTGATCATTTCGAGCTATATTTCTTCACTCAAACGTTGCATAACTTGTTGAAGTATTGTATAACCTGTTGAAGAAGTCATGGAAACCATGCTGTTGTAATCGAAGAAAACGGTGAGCTAAACCTTCATATTTGATCAAAATTTTTTAACGATCTTGGCTCTTCTGGACCGCTTCAATTGGAATGATTGAGCCTTGGTTTTCGACGTCATAACCATATGCCCCCGTTTCGACCAGTTATGACCCTTTTGAGGGAATCTGAATGGTTGCTGACATCATTCAACAACTCCTGAGGAAACTATAGAAAAAAAATTCATCAATTCCGTAATAAACTTCGCTTCCTCACGTTTCGTGCCAAAATGTCCAAGAAAATTGCTTGACATAAGCCGATTGATATGCCAACATTCTCTGCAACTTTCCTAATAGTGATTCGACGATTTTCCAGAACCACTTTTACCATTGTTTTGATGTTTTCTTAGCTTTTTGGCGTGGTTGCAACTCCAGGACGCTCATCGTCATCAACATCTTCTCGGCTGTAAAGCGCTTAAAAACTATTTTTTCAGACAAAGTTGACTCCCCGAATGCCACTGTCAACAATTCGAGTGCGTTGGAGCTTTTTATTGTATTTTTGGAACTTTTACAGATTATTCGATCGATTTTTTTCGAAAGTAGAAAATTGAAAAACAGACAAAAACGTGATCAAGGTTTTCAGTTGTCAAAAAGTATCTACTAATTGAAAACGGGGAATAATATCAACATATGAGAAAAGTATGTGTACCAAAGTAATAAGAAAACGATCCGATGATCGAAAGTGCACAGCATGCGAAAATTCGAAATTCACCTTTTCTTCTTCAATCGACCTCGTATTACTTTTTGAGGAGATCGAATATCGTTCGAATTGCCATTCCTCAACAAAAATCGTTTCGAAATCAATAATAAGGTGCATTTATGTTCGAATACTATGATTTGTTGATTAATTGAAAAACATTCAATTAATTTTTTTCAGTTAGTTTTTGTATGTTGTATATACTGAATTAAATATCTCAAACAAACAAGGCAATTTGAAATGTTTGGATTTCGAATAGAATTGTGATTTTTCACTGAAAATTGAACGAACATCTTCTTCAGATCCATATATCAGGATGAATAATTTTTATAACGATATTTTCCGTCAAATGAAAACTCTGTATTTTCATCATACACCTAAAAACCCTGCAATATTTGCGAGAATCATTCAATAGTGGAGAGTATTCTCACTACCTCCTTTCATAAGGAAATAATTCAAGTCTTAGATTGGAGTTTTTACGACACTGAGGAGATAGAAACCCCCTGGTGATATCTTCTTCTATATATTGAAATTTATGTTTCTACGATTTTATGGCACGTTCGCGAAATGAACAGAATAATCAAATCAACCATTTCAACTCGGAGAGTGTGAAGTTGATGATTTCGGTGTTCATTCCAAGCTGTCATATTCACATTCAATTTGCCAAAACACTGCATCAATGAGTGTTATGAGCCGTCTATGTCTCTTCATTCAATGCCATGAGATCAATGACTGGAAACGCATGCTAACTTTATAAAATTATTAGAACATCTTTCATATTTGATTGTTCGAGAGGTTTTTCCCACCATAATGCGTTCAGTGCAAAGAACATCTGAAAGCAAAAAATGGTCACATTCTAATAATAAAGAACTGATGCGAATCACATAATAATATTATTAAAAATTCAGATATTGAGAAGTTTGATATATATATAAATATATATATATATATATATATATATATATATATATATATATATATATATATATATATAATATTATATATATATATATATATATATATATATATATATATATATAATTCAATTCAATCTAATTCATATTCAATTTAATCTCATGTTCATTAACGAAAAAATTCAATAATATATCTGGGAGGATGGGAAGATGTTTACTCACGTTCGTGCTGTTTGAAAACGACAACCCGTGCGTCGATGACGGCTTGCGAACAAAAGAGTAATTAGATATAGTCGGAATTGCATCGCGAATTAGTAGAACTCGGTAGCTTAGTTGGTAGAGCAACAGAGCGTAAACTTGAGAGACCTGGGTTCGTATCCCAGTCGAGGTTGAAAACTTTTGTGGTGTAATTTCGATTCCAAATTTAAATATTTAAATATTTCTTATATATATATATATATATATATATATATATATATATATATATATATATATATATATACAAGCTTTTTTAACGGTCTTATCAATATAAATATTAATTCAATATAAGGGTTGTTTAGACCTTATGAGCTATAAGTACAAATTCTTTCTTATTAAGCCAAGCTTTCGAATTTATCAATTCATCATCAGGGCAATCTACAAATGTAGCATTTACCACTTATCTCAACTCGATTTATGTATGTAAATTGTCAATTCAAGAATTTAGGTTGTGATTGTAAGATGCTTTTATTTCTCATCGACCCCTGATGATGAATTTCTTAATAAGAAAGAGTTTGTACTTATGCTCATTTGCTATAATATATAATATATATATATATATATATATATATATATCTATATATATATATATATATATATATATATATATATATATATTGATAAGACCGTTAAAAAAAAGCTTGTATAATTAACATGGGTTTTCTTTCAAGAAACAAATCTAACTGTGGCAAAGGCATCACAGACAGCCTTAACAAGAGGATTAACATCAAGGTTGGTAGTCTCGTGGACGGACGAGTTTTTCGTTGCAATACGAGCGAAGACAGTTGACACCTAATCATATGATTCAACACATGAAAAGTCAATATAATCTCTTCGAAAATAACAACAATGGCATTATGTATGAAGTAGACAAACTGAACAAAAGTCAGATACTGATAAACTCAGCACAATTTATGCTTACTGGATTACAGAAGACCGGAGAAGAACAACCAACAGAGAAGAAGAGTGAAATAAAAGTAGGGTTAAACGTTTGACATAGCATTGTTTAAAACCGCGGAAATGATAATTAGTAATATATGTGAAAACTTATCTGAATCAATCGTTTATAAACTGATAAATTATATTGTAATATTGTGTTATATGGTTTTGCTATGTGTTGTGATAGGGAATTCAGGGGTCGATGTAGATTTACCACTTATCTCAACTCGATTTATGTATGTAAATTGTCAATTCAAGAATTTAGGTTGTGATTGTAAGATGCTTTTATTTGTAGATTGTTCCTGATGATGAATTGAATAAACTCGTAAAGCTTAAGGGCTTAATAGGCAATAAGAGAATCAATTTTTTGTACTTATAGCTCACAAAGGTCACCATGTGAAATTGTCTCAAATGAAGGAAAACTTTTCTTTATCAAAATTATATATATATAAATATATATATATATGAATATATATATATATATATATATATATATATATATATATATATATATATATATATATCTGAAGTGAACTGATATAATTTTTTTTTTCTGCATATCAGAGTGAATTGAGATGAATAACATTGTTGGTCAACTGTAGAAACACTTATTTTTCCAATTGCCATACATAAAATACATAAAATTGTAGAATTCAGATCCATAAAGCTTGAGATGAATTCACATCAGAGAAATGTGACCACCATCGTGTTTCTTTTCTAGTAATTTTCCTGATTAAACCTGATTAAACGAAAAGACAATTGTGTAATAGTGAAGTGGTGTCAGAAACATTTGACATACGACAGATGAATCTCTAACTAGCCAAATATTAAAAAATTCAGCACAGCTTCAGCAACAAGAAACACTGACATTCCTCTGTGCTGATAGCTGGAAGATAAAAAGTAGAAGGGAGCTTCAGTTTTATGTGATTGATATCTCTTTTAATCTTCAAACTCCTAATCATTTTCTTAGCTTTAAAAATTCGTGACAAATATTCTCATGTAGATATTCATGGCGTACAATTTTTTTCATAGTTTCATGTCATTTTATTCATTTTTTCGTAACCATTTAAAAGCGATCCAAGAAATTTCTTTCAGGTTTAGTAAATATTTCAATTTGACTAGTCGATCATATGCAATTCGGAAAATAAATGCAAAAATAAAATCGACAACTGACATGAATCATTGGCGTCCATTCTCTGAGAGTTCATCAAATCAGTGAAGAGTTAAGTGTATTGATTCTGCATGAACGAAATTAATCTATAAATTCAAGTGAATGAAATATTAACTCTCACTCGAACATCAATTCTGCATTATGTTACGTGAATTTCAGTTCACATTCATAATTGATCCCTTCTTTTTGAATACTTCATGAATATTCAACGAAAACCAGCTCATAGTATATAAAATTCATGAACCAATCAGAATACAGGCAACAATCACTTTTATGGAAATTCCGTTATCCGTTTCGAAAAGAAAATTACTTTTTCATTATTATGATTTTCGTGAAATTACGAAATATTGCACAGAGGATTCCGTTTTTCAGTTATATTCTCCAAAAATATATCAGGACTAGGTTAACCTGTGAAATTTCTATTGAAGTAAAATTTAATGTATATATACATATATATTCTTAATGTTTTTGGCAATAACCGGTTATTTTCAATGTTCAAATTATTCTCGTTCGAGTTTCGTTGTATATCGCAACTTTGTCAAAACTAATGTATAATTGAATTTAATGAATTACTATAGATGTCAAAACGTCAAGCTCATTTTTTCGGAAAAATAAAATTGGCTTTTTTGGTTTTTTGAATTCCGAGGAATATCTGGGTTAGCATTGGCTTCGGAAGTTTTAGTCTTCTTCACAATGAGGAAACCTCTGAGAAACTCATAGTAAGCCAGGTGATTCTTTTCAGTGCGATTTTTATATACATACATATATTTGCATTTAGTTGAGATTTATGTGTGTGAAATGGATGGTAGATCATGAACGAATGAGTTTTGAGATATAATGTTTGGTGATTATTGTGCATTCATTATGTGGGTGTTATTTGTGAGGTTTATCAAATCGTTGTAAATAGAATTAAGATATTTTATGCCTATTTCATTAACTGTGTAATCCAAATTTTTACGAATGTGTAACATTTCTAAAATTTCTCTACACTTTTTGTCCTTCTCAGTTGTTAAACTCTTGGTATTGTTGTAATCAAAATCGTGTTTTCCAGTTATTTTCTGTTTATTTGAGGCTAATATTTGAGTTTTTGCATATTTATGTGATTACATGATTTTGCGACGTTTGTCCTATATAGAATTTACTGCAGTTATTGCAGATAAAAAACAGTTATTGATAAAAAGTAGATCCAAAGAGAATAATTATATTCCCCTACTATATATTCCAAGATTAAGGGTTTTATGAAAAGTCGTTCAACAATTACTAATCTAACAAATATCATTCAGTACATTGCTGAGGGTATTGTCAATCGCAAACAAACTGATGTGATATACATGGACTCCTCTGAAGCGTTCGACAGGCTTTACCACGGAATTCTATTGTATAAACTAGGCACTTTCGGGCTCTCGACATCCCTCATCAAACTTTTCGAATTGTACTTGGTAGGCAGAAAGCAATGGGTTTTTAGCAGGGTGTACCTATAATACATCAATTGAGCACCGTGCTCCATCTGGAGTGTCCAAAGGTTCCATACTTGGTCCTTTGCTTTTCACAATGTTGATAAATGATATAATCGATGTCGTAGATGTTAAGGGGTTTTTGTTCGCAGATGACTTTTAGATTTTTCATTATGTTTCCAGCATTGGTGACTGTGAACGCACTGCCAGAAACTTGAGTAATTTTGTAAATTGGTGTGATCTCAACAAATTAACCCTCAACATCTCCACAAGGAAATACCATGCAATAATCACCTTGCATGAAATAATCAACAATAAAGTGAAATGTCAAGAATTATTGCAAAATCTTAACTTTATTGTTCCAAGAGTTTGTTCCAGAAGCGAATTCACGTTCTACCGTCCAGCAGCTAGTCAAACGTTCTAAAATTTTCTACATTGCACACGATGTGTGAACAATGTAATATTGTGGGAGCTGAGCTGGATATTTTCAACTGTTTTGTTACTAATATTGAGGCAAGTTTCCTTGATATGCATAATCTCTGCTTGAACAATCATTTATGTGTATTCACGTATATGATTCATACTCACTCATATACTTGTATGTGTGTATAAGTATTAATATGTGAATGTATATTGATGTGTGTGTTTATCTTTATGTGTATGTTTAAGTTTGGTCAGCATTTAATTTTTTTTATTCCTATAATTATATTTCATTTTATCAGTTGTGATTGTGTCACGAACTCTTTCTTCTAAAATTGGACTCTAAAATTTGAAAGTACAAACTTCTGAACTTTTGTTCTACCAATTTCATTTTTAGTGTTTGTCGTGTTGCCTGTTTTGTATTTAGGACCTCTCCTGTAGAACAGTGTATGTTGAATAAAAACTAAATAAATAAAATTGGATACAAATACTTACTCAATACGTGAAATGAAGATGGATAGATCTGGTTATCAATTCTGTCTTCAATGAAATATATACTTTTTTCTGTGTAATAAAATAGTTGCGTTGACTGTAGCGATTTGATCGACGTGATAAGTATAATGATATCACGCGACAATTTCAGTCTGTTTCTTAGCTACATGCTTATTGGGGTTCTTTATTCAGGAAATGAAAATACCGTCGAAGAGAATGACCACAACATTGCGTGTTGATTACATTTTACTGCAGATATTCATTATGAGCAATATCCAGTTGTGAAAATTTCTTTGTTTTTCTTTTTACAGCGGAATTTCAATTACTAAATTTTCTTCAATTGCGGTCAAGACACAGTCGATAAGAAAAGCTTTCAATTCGGTTATTAGGCAAATAACGTATTATTTTCGAATTCAATTTGTGTACACTGTTTGTTGAATTGATGTTGCTGGATTAATTTCAGCAATACATTCAAATTTGCACTAAATCTCCAAAAAGGATGAGAACAAAGGATGGTCAATATGTATGTCTTATGAAGGCATCAAAATGACATCTCTACAGTGAAATACAGGACGGAAAACTCAATTTCGGAGCAAAGGAAAACGTCAGTAATTTGCTAATTGAAGATTTGAATTTCTCCCAAATAAGAAATTCATAAGCTACACACTTTGAGTTACGAGTATCTAGTACCACATCATTCAAGCGTTTCTTCAATTCGATGAATAACCTTCGAGTATTGAAAAATATAAGAACTGAGGCGAGTTTTCGAAGAAATAGTGATAGTGAATAGAGGATATTAGAAATTAGCATTTATAATTTTTTTCTTGAAGGCATATTGTCTCTTAACTATAATTTTTCGTGACTTTCATTCAATGAAGCCTCTGTTATTGTGTGAATTTTTTTCTGAGGCAATATATCTCTGTAAAACTCTAAAACCTTAGGTTTCTAAAAGCCCGTTTCATATTAATCCAAACGAAATGACAACCTGAAGACGCAAGCCCCGAAATCCACACATAAAGTTAATAAAACAAATATTTATATATGTAAACATAATTTTTTTTACATAATAAAAACAGCCACTTTACTTACTATTTTATTTACTTCATCTTCTGAGGAAATTATGCTTGAGGCATGAGCCACGTTGTGACATTTCGAGTATCAAAAGCAATTTAAGATTTCTTCGTTACACGAAATGAAGATTCATCTTCGAACAAAATTTTCGCACAAACATTCAGCTTCTCTGTTTTGGTCGCGGTTGCGCACACTTTGTTTCACTTTCCTTTTTCGTTTTATTCTTTTAACAGGACTTTTCTATATAGTGCTCGTGATATGTACGTGAACATAAAGATAGGAACACAAACTCTCCTTCAAATGTCCGGTCTAAATCTACAATATATCCTTTCAATGCAGTGAACTGTTAATGTTGTATAGTTCACTTCAACCTGTAGCAGTTGAAAGGATGGGCATTCGTTGGCTGCAATCCCTCATATTCCTTCTCTAATTGACTTGGGAAATATTATATGAAGTTACTGCCTCACTTACTGACTCTACATATTCCCTCAATTAACGGCTCTTTCCATAGTATTCTCCGTGTTATACTGGTCAAGTAATTTTCCTCACGCATCTTTTGACCATCATTGACGAAACTCTAGAACAATAACACCCTAATGAGATACTAAGGTCAAAATGTGAGATGAATAATCATGTGCTATTATCTTTCTACTATTGAATAGCCTAACACAGAGTGTTAGGCTCTACCTCATAATTATCACATTACTCCAAAGAGAATCAACTCTTTTTTCATATCAACTCTTTCATTGAATTCAAACCAGTGTTCCCGAGTTTGAAGAGAAATGAAAAAATAGTGAGGAACTCTCGGGACAAGAAAACAAAACATATTACAGTCTAAGGATAACGAACCATAACCTCAAAACATATATTCCAAACGAATACCGATTCATTTCATACATACATTGAAAAAGTTTACTGTGAAGGAAATATTTTTTTTTCCTGATTCAGTGTATATAAATATATATATATATATATATATATATATATATATATATATATATATATATATATATATATATATATATATATATATATATACATAAATATATATTGCCGATAACCCAACAATTTTACACTTATATTCGTTACCACGGCAACACTCCTCAGGTTATATATATATATATATATATATATATATATATATATATATATATATATATATATATATATATATATATATATATATATATATATGTTATTTATGAATGACAAGGAGGTTTCGCTCATCTCTTGGTGAAACATTATGTTAAAAACTATGAAATTAAAAGTTATCACACTTAAGTTTCACTGAATATATTGAAAATTCTACATATTTTTCGGGTGGTTGTTAACCCATTATCCAGAGTATACAATATTACTGGGTACAAGAGTATACAATATTATAAGAGTATACAATATTATCAATAATATTGTATAGGTACTCTCGATAATGGGTTACCCACCCGAAACATACGTAGAGTTTTTAATATATTCTGTGAAACTGAAAGTCAAGTGAGTTAATTTTCAATTTTATAGTTTTTATGTTATTTATATATGATTTCAGCTCTCATAGAAAAATCGTCTCATTAATTCGTCTCATATATATATATATATATATATATATATATATATATATATATTCGGAAACAAATTATTGGGTTTTTTGGTTCTCAATATCATTCACTAAAAATTTTCAGCGCATTACGTTTCGGTCTATTCTTTCGGCTTTTTTCGAATTGAGTTTATCAATACATTGTCATCACTGAAAAGAGGAAAGAAAATGACAGGCATGTATACAAAACTTTACACGATCAAAACTTACCACGTAAACAAAAACAATACTTATTAATACAGTATGAATCAATATTCAAATGCCGAAAGGTTTCCAATAATTATACACTTTCATTAAAATCATAATGCCTTTGCAGAGACTGATCTTCGTTTCATTACATCTGTTTCTCCAGTGTCACTATGCGCATAGGATGTTGCTATAGATGAGAACTGAGTCCTTTTTCATCTATCTTGCCAATAATGGCTTTAAACTGGGTTTTTTTATAAACCTCATTCAATGATACTTTCGTTTTCTCTTGTTATATTCTGATTTTAGGATTTTTGTTATGGTGAAATTAAATTTGTACTTCAATGCTTGTTCGTACATGGCATTTGTGAACAAAGATGCAAAAAACTCCTAACACATCAAATAAACAACGAAACTAATGAAACTAAAAATACAACTAATAACCAATTTCTACCTTTGCCATATATTCCAAATCTATCGGAAAACATAGATATATTCAAAAAATACAATATAACATTATGTCATAAAAGATTAATTTGCTACAGTGTGTCTTTAGTAGACTTAAGAGCATCATACCAGACAAAAAAGGACACTCGCTGTATATCAGACACCTCAGCAATGTATATTGGACAGACCAGCCAACAGCAACAAAACTGGCTGAATGGTCACAAAAATGATCACAAGAACATCACTGTATTAAGAAAACACGAACAAGCATTGAAGCATAGATTTAACTTCACCAAAACAAAAATCCTAAAATAAGAATAAAACGAGAGAAAACGAGAATATCATGAAATGATCTCCATGTAAAAACCCGGATGCCATTAATGACAAGATAGATATAAAAGGACTCAGTAAAATTTATATCAACATCCTATGCGCATAGTGACACCGGAGAAACAGATGCACTGAACGAAGATTAGTCTCTGTCCGAATGTAAACGTAATCGTTTCAATCTGAAAGCAACATAATTTTGATAAAAGTATAATTGTTGAAAACTTTTTGGCATTTGAGTATTGTATCATATTGTAGTAATAGGTATTGTTTTTGTTTGCGTGGTAAGTTTTGATCGTGTAGTGTTTTGTTTACATGCCTGTCATTTTCTTTTTTCTTTTTCGTGATTAATTATTGAGTAACTAAGTCAAGTGTGTTAATTCTCAATTTTATAGACAATTTATTGATAAACTTAATTTGAAAAGGGCCCAGAAATCCGGAACGTGATGAGCTGAAGATTATTAATAAATGATTTGTCAACTAAAAAACCTAATAATTATTTTCCGCAAATGTAAATCGAATGGTTCAAGATAGCAATGGATATGTAAATATATATATATATATATATATATATATATATATATATATATATATATATATATATATACATTTATCACTTCTCCAGTTGGTAGACACTGCCCACCAGCTTATATTCTGATAGATTCAGAACTACACCAAAAACTACTGCAAAGCGATTTGTTTTTCATTTCAAGAAGAAATTCCCTCCTTCAATAAAGCATTGACTAATACATATCAATAAAAACAGCTGGGAAAATGATGGACGAAAATATTCCTGGGTGTGCTGCAATGATGAAAACAAAATCCAATTTACCTTAATATTTCTTCAGTTGAATACATTTCTATAATAAGGCTTTCAGTCTTTGTCATGTGAGTAAGTCGCAATATCCAATTTCCCATGTTGAAAGCGGGAAATTTGAGAAGTCACATTAGATATGTAGGCACAAATCATTTTGACTTATTCATATATTCAGTAGAATTTTATGCAGATTCTATACATTTTTCATTCTTTATAATTCTTAATTTTTGAAGATTGTAAACCGATCATACAAAACTGCGGTGTGATATAAAATGAAAAACGATGTCCTATTTTTACCGCACTCATTGTTGCCAATAAGTGGTTTCCTCCCTGTCTTGCGTTGAACTAACGGTGTGCAGTGGTCTAGTACAGTGGTTCCCAACAAAGTTTTTTCGGGGACCCCCTCACCGAGCCACCATTGTCGCAAGGACCTCCATTAATTCCTTATCCTAACATTAAAAAGTAAGCCCTTGATAGAACCCCGTCCTTGTTAATATGTAAGTAATACATGATTGCTTATGTAATATAACAAATAATATATAGTTGGTATCTTGTCATATCACAGTAGGCATCAAGTATCTAAAAGATCCAAATTAAGAGCTCTTTTATACGTTTTTTATTTTTGGCAATCAAAAAAATATTGACATATTCATTATTGGAAGAAAATTGTCCTTGAATCTTTTTTAATTTTTCAATTAACATCATTGTTATTGTTGAATTTTTGATTAGTGCTCAAAATTCTTGTCTCGAATCTGAGTATAAAGTAATAGTAGTAAACTTTATTTAGCACATCTAATACACTTTACAGAAAAAGACAAGTTATATACACAACATCAGACAACATATTTTACTCTAGATATGTTTTTTACAAAATAATACTATTATTTTTTGAAACCATTATGGTTCTCACATATTTTTAGGTTCTAGACTAGTGAATACAATATATAAATTATTTAGGCATTTAGATGTACTGCACTTATCAATATAGAAATAATTTTGTTCCCTAGACCTTGTTTGGTAACCATGTACATCTTCATCGTATTTTACACTGTCAAATATATAGCTAGGAACCTTGCCATATTTTATTTCATGAATGAAGTCTAGAGTTTTATATACTTTATGCTGCTAATATTCAAACAACTTGATGAGTGATACAGGTGTGTACCTATTGCACTTCAATTCAATTCTGAATGCTCTATTTTGGAGCTTTTGCAACTTTTGAATATCATTTTGAGGTGAGGTGTATAATATAGTTGAACAGAAGTTTATATCCAAAAAAAGCCGCTAATGATCCTTGGTGGTTGATCCAAAAAAAAAGGTTATATGTGGTAATATTATCCCTTATACACTAAATATGTTGTAAATACACTAACATTACTAATCCTTGCTAAAAAACTTACTTCTCTTGAAATTTTACTCATAGCATATCTAAAATGATTTTTAAAACTCAAATTGCCATCGATAATAACACCTAAATACTTTATTTCAATGACTTGTTCCAATGCACATTATTAACTCTGATTTGTATATCATACTCTAATCTAGATAATTCTGCTTTGTTTCCGAAGATAATATATTTAGATTCATCTGTATTCAATGAAAGATTGTTGTCACACAGCCATGTAGGCAAACTATAAATGTCACTAATAATTTTATTAGCTAATTCTTGTGAGTTGTTGCCCGCAGTATACAACATCATGTCGTCAATATATACAGGAATTTAACAATTCATTACATACTCAATTATATCGTTTATATATAAATTAAACATTTACGGCCCTAAAACGGTTCCTTGTGGAACCCGATATTCATAAATTATTGGTTTGGACACACAGTTTCCGTATTTGAAACAAAGTAAAAAAAACTCTTAAAAAAAATAAAATTTGAGTACGAACTGAAAATGATAGGAGGATATTACAACATCGACATCACAACATTTATGGAGTATATTGGTATGTCAAGTGTGCTACAATTGAGATTGCATTGATTAGATGTGTGTGAAAAATAAGTGAACACTGATTCAATGAGAAGTATTAGTCATCAGAAAAATATAGTTACAACATAGTACTCCATCAGTATACGAGTACAGTTTGTTTTGGTTTTCAGTTCTTAATGAGATGAGTTTAATCTCACCTTTGAGTCCATATTTTTTGCAATATGAGTTTCTCAACATAAAATTTTCACTCTGAAATCTGCTGGTGCACACTGATATGTGATTGCAAATGGATTAATCTTCTTCATTGCCTGTCCAAGTTCCTTGAAGTCCTTGCGTGCTGATATTCAGAATGTAATTTTATCACTGATGAACATGTTTTTCATCGTACCACAGCTCCACTAGTTGATCTTGCTTTTCTTCAGTGAGGCCTCGGATTAAGTCTATTTCTTCACTGCTGAGCGGATTTCAAATCCATCTGTCGTTAAGCTCAGGGAAATACTCTCTCAAAGTGTTAGCTAGGCTGCGTTGATACTAGGCTACATTGATCTAGATCTGGTCAGGCAAACTCTCCTCTGATGACACCAACAAGTAGAAAAATTAATAGGTGACTCGTTATTTATCCTTGATGCCCAGATCTGACATTTTTAGACGATGGCACTAATCTCATCATCAACTACGAACATGTCGACATTTTTCCTTGAGTGTCTAGTTTTCTCTCTCTAGTATTCAATACAAATTTCTCCTGTTAACTTTAATACATAGTTGTTGTTGTTACCTATAGCATCTCTTCTTCCATGAAATAAACATGAGCTTCAATCTTGATGTACCCAGATGATAGTGAATTCTCTCTCTTTATATATATATATATATATATATATATATATATATTTTAAATATATAGTTGTACATATTTCTAGAATTTTTTTTCGACTTTCGACGATTTCGACTAACCAGTTTTTCACTATAGCAAGGTTAAGTCTCATGGTGATATTCCATATGATAAATGTGAATACATTCGATGTGATATGCATTGTTTATATAATAAATTATTCAAAGTTTGGTGACGTCTTTCATGTACATGAAATCCTCAAGCATATCCCGTAATTTACACGTTACACTGTTATGTGAGAATTCCATTTCATGTTTCTATCCATAGTGACACAAAGATTCCGCTCTGTGTTCGCCTCTGAAATGCCGAGATGTCGATTAATATTCAAAGTGCCCAAGTCCTGACGACAGCTTTTGTACGAAATGAGGTGTAGGTACTTAGTTTCTTCCGTTAATTAATTAAATTCGAAATGTTCATTAATTCCTACAAAATTTGTTACAACTTCCACTTTTATGCTTTTCCATGACATACATAAAATCGGTGATTCATCCGCTGATTCAGATTGTTAATGTACACTTTTAACCGAAAAGCGAACCGAAAAGTATGGCTTATGGAGCCAACAATGAATTGTATGAAATGTGACTCACCATGTGTAATCCTCCTTCTGTACTCATAAAATATTTAATACTCACAACTTGCTCACAGTTCTCCCAATAACGACTTCAATTAGTTCCTTCGATCGTACCTAACGCTTGAAATCTACAGAGGTTGTTAGTAGTCTAGCAAGATTACCAGTAATGAGAATAATATAGTTGAAATCAATTCGCTAAATTCCACTGAAAATTATTTCATAAAATTTAGCACAAATGCTTTTTTATTTAGTCATATTTTTTGACATTTTGTCTTATGAAGTTAATATGCCAAATACTGCAAAATACTCTGTAATAGTCAACAAATTTGCAGCATACTTGTAGGAAATTGAGCTTGTGCGAAAAGTCAATGTGCATAATTATATGAATTGAACTATGAATAACTCAATTTCGTTGGTATTGAAGTTGAAATCAAACAAAGAAGAAGGCTTAATGTTTCACGATTTATTTAACAATATGTATAGTCAACATGTTTCGAGCGTTAGCTCATTTTCAAGACTGATTATATATATATATAAATTATATATATAGATTATAATATATAGAATTATAATCATAGAATTATAATATATAGATTATATATATATATATATATATATATATATATATATATATATATATATATATATATATATATATATATATATTTTTTTGCTTTTATACTTTATACAAATTTTTTGTTTGTTTTCCATCTGTGGTTTCAACGTTTCATTAGATGTTTAGTTTTGTCTGATTAGTCTTGTTCCGCAATTTGATGAAGAATGTTGATTTTATTAGTTTTCAGTGACTGACTTTAATTATTTGTAAGTAGAGATCACTATTTTTCTTTGTACGATTTTTTAACTGTTCATGTATTATGCTTGTAGATTTTCTCCTGAAGAAGTCATTAAAAAATTGACGAAATACTGAGATTATAAACAGATAAGTTTTCTTTGTCACGGACCGCTTCCCGATATTATCGCTTTCTTTAACATACGCTCGACAGTAAAATTCTTTCTATATATATATATATATATATATATATATATATATATATATATATATATATATATATATATATATCTTCTTCTTTCATGTGCCTTGTCCGGTCTCCCTGACGTTGGCGATCACCATGGCAAAAGCTGTACGGTCCTCCGCCAAGCGGAAAAGTTCACCTGCCCTTCTAATGCCGGTCCAATCCCGAATATTTCGGAGCCACTACTGTTTCCTTCTTCCAGGTCCACGGCGCCCCTCAATCTTGCCCTTTAATATGAGCTGTAGTAGACGATATTTATCACCTCTCAAAATATGTCCCAGATATGATGTCTTTCGGCATTATATATATCTTATATATATATATATATATATATATATCTTGAAATTGATTTATTGCCTGTTTAAGATATTTTATTTCGAAAGTTTTTAGCAATAGCAGGATTTTTTTGATATGAAAACTTTGTCAAAACTAATGAATAATTATTATTATTTATTATAATTATATAATAATTATTTTAAAATAATTATTCATTAGTTTCGACAAAGATGTAATATAACAACGAAACGTCAACAAAAATGAACTTTTCTTATCGAAAAAAGCCTGTTATTGCTAAACACTTTCAAAATATAATATATATATATATATATATATATATATATATATATATATATATATATATATATATATATATATATATATATATATATATATATATATATATATATATATATTTGTATAAAGATACAAAAAAACTAATTTGATTTTTCTCAAAAATAAGTTTGACATTTTGATATCTCTAGTAACTCATGAATTCAATTATTCATTAATTTTGACAAAGTTGTTATAACAACGAAACGATAACAAAAATAAAGTTTTTCATATCAAAAGAAGCCTGTTATTGCTGAAGAAAACATTCAAAATAAAATATCATAAACAGGCAATGAACCAATTTTTAGAAATATAATAATAATAATAATAATATTTATTTTCAATAATTATTGCTACACATATCAATGTTGAAGGTGGAACAATGAAAATGAAAAAAGTCAAAATTCATTTACAAAACCATTAAAAAATCATCCTGGAGTTTGATCCTATACTACATTAATTCTACAAAAAAATTCAAATTCTTCTATACTATATGGTTCGCATTTCAAAATCAAATTGTAAACAGATTTCCTGAAGAGTCGGTGGTTCTCGATCTTTTGAATCGGCTTTGGCAATCTGTTGAATAATTTTATACCCGCATATTGTGCCCCCTTCTCTCTCAATGCAGAGCAGTGAATCGGATATAAATACGGAGAAATTTGTCTGGTTTTATTTGTGTTCCTGCATTCTTCAAAGTACTGACTATGCTTATGGAGAAATATGAGCAGTCTATAGATATATAGGCCATATATAGTCAGGATGTTATTATGCCTAAAACAGGTTCGACATGAGTCCCTGTATTCTATTCCTAAAATTGTGCGTAATGCCCATTTCTGGACGACAAAAATTTTCTCTACATATGCTGAACCACCCCAAAAAATGATGCAATACGAAGCCACAGATTGAAAATTAGCATAGTAAATGACCTTTAATGCATCCTTTTCAACTTGCCTTTTCAATATTTTCAGTGAATATATCACAGAGCAAAGTTTCCTTTTCAGTTGGTCGATATGAGGATACCACTTCAATGCACTGTCTATTTGAGCCCCAAGAAATCTTGCTTGTTTGCCAACAGATATTCTCCGATCCTCATAATGCAATACATCCGGTGGAATCCAGCACTGTCTTTCTGTATTGAAAAATACACATTCCGTTTTCTGCACATTCAATACTAGTTTATTATCGAAGCACCATTCCTCAACATTACACAAAACGGACTGCAATGCCAAAGTTGAAGAAGAGATGTTTGAAGCTCGGACCAACAGGTTTGTGTCATCAGCATATATAACTGGTTGGCAGATTTCTTTTGGTAAATATTTCGTTAAATCATTTATATATATAATAAATAGAAGGGGTCCTAAAATACTTCCTTGCGGTACTCCCATAGGTGACACTAGTTCATCTGAAGTATAATTCATACCGTCACAGTGATCGAAACTTTCTGTTTTCGATTGGTAAGGTAACTTTTCATAAGATTCAGTTGTTTGTCTCTAATTCCACATAGTTCCATTTTTGTGAGCAGTATTTCATGAATCACGCAGTCAAAAGCCTTGGATAGGTCCAAAAACAAAGCTGCTGGAATTTCACCCCTTTCTAATGCCAACAAAATAGCATGAGTTAATTCATAGATGGCAGTTTCAACATTTTTGTTGCTCATATAACCATGTTGACTATTCTGAATAACATTAAACTTCTTGAAAAATTTTAGAATTCTAACTGATATTATTTTCTCAAAGATTTTAGAAAATGAACTCAGTAAACTGATAGGTCGGTAGTTCCCTAATTCAGCAGAGTCTCCACTCTTATATATCGGTCTGATAACTGCAATTTTGAGTGCATCTGGAAAAATACCTTCTTTGAAAGATAAATTCATGATATAAGTAAGAGTGGGAGCTACTATGTGAATAGATTTTTTCACAATACTCATGGGAACTCCGTCATAACCGCTTGAACATTTGTTCTTCATTGATTTAACTGTTGCAACTACTTCAGATTCCTCAATATCGAACACATAAAAAGATTTTTGAAGTCGTGTGAAATTTGGTTTGGAAGGACTTCTTGGTGGCAAGTTGCTAACTAAAGAAGGCGCTATATTGACAAAAAACTTGTTGAAATCATTAACAAGCATGTATGGATTCTCATATGTCATATTATCTAAACTAGATTTTGGGCTCTTTTTGGTGAGTTTATTAACTATCTGCCAAGTAGCCTTCGATTTATTTTGCGCATTTCTTATTGTTGTACTGTAATATTCTTTTTTAATCTTTGCTATAGACGGGTCATATTCTTTCTTGTACGATTTATAAACTATTTTAAATTCTTGTCTTATCTGTGATAGTGTAAAAAGTTTATCCAGTGTATTTTTCATACTTTTAATTTGCGAGCTGTTTTTGAAGGAGTTTTCATGATTCCTAATAACTATACATTTTAGAGGAAAACTATCTTCAAAGATTTTCTTGAAACGATCTGAAAAGTAATTCCACATTCTATTAATGTTTTCCTTGTCAAAACTGTAAATTTCGTCCCAACTTGTCTGTGACAAGCTGAGTAGAAAATCTTGTATAGTTTTTTCATTCATTTCTCTGATCCAAATTTTATCTGACTTGGTATCCTTAACTTTATCCTCAAATGTTAATATTAATGCCTTATGGTCAGATATGTGATTTTCAATTACTTCTGTGAATCCATCCATATATATATATATATATATATATATATATATATATATATATATATATATATATATATATATATATATATATATATATATATATATATATATATATATATATATATTCTCGCATATAGGTGTGGCATCTATTTCAATATTTCTCTAACATAGCCCTTATATACATATTTCATATATATATATATCAATATATATATATATATATATATATATATATATATATATATATATATATATATATATATATATATATATATATATATATATATATATATATATATATTTATTCATTCATTTCGAGATGTTTTTCTCACTGAAAAATTATAGTTCCATAAACAGTAGATAAATGCTGAATGTGTCGTCCTCAATGATTGACTTGACCCATGAAATTATCCATATCTCACCTACTACATGTTTCTCGTGTGCATGCTACATGACCACACTTGTTATCGTGTTTTCTGGGTGTATTTTTTGCACGTGTCACATCGTCGGAAAATATAAGGTATGGGTGGCGTGTACAAGGCACTCTTGGTACCTACTGTATCCTTTTTAATGGATTTTCCATCAATCATTGTCTCCATGTTGTAGGTGTTTTGTTCCTAATTTAGCTAACCTGAAGTTGTAATATTGATTAACGCTGCCACATAATTAAATACTTCAAACGGGAATTGTGTTTTAACATTCATGACATACCACGCTTATTCGTGCTGTTCGGAATAAACAGATCTTACTGAAAAATTAATTTTTATTATATGAAGTCCCAGTAAATATGATGATATGCCAACGTATACATATATTACCTGTTTTATTTTCATGTCTTGGTAGAATTGTTCATTATGTTTCTCGAAGTACGAGTGTGGAGTGAAAAGTTTATGTACTGACCACGAAAAAACGATGTAATGCGTGATTTCTTGAGCGTAGTTTTTTCTGAATCGAATAAAACACTCAATTTGCATCACATATTCGATATTGTTATAAATAAACTGTCGTTTATTCGAGATGCATCAATAACTCTTGTGTGACATATGGCTGTTCACTCCAGATGTGACAGTTTTGTTTTAAATATTCGTTCAGCCAGAAATGAGCCTCATTGCTGAACACAATTTTTCGGTAAACCAGAGGATTCTCATTAAGCTGTTCAAAGGCTCATTCACCAAAAATTAGACGTTGTGGTGGGTCATTCGGCTTCAATTCTTCGAGAAGTACTTTATAGGCTCCCAAACCCAAATCAGTAGGTAAAATTTTCCATTTGGTTGAGTAACACGTGTCAATTGCTGAAAACGGCGACGAATTGACATTTTCCGATCCTCATTAATACTGTACGCTACGGCTGTAATATTCTTTTCAGTACGCAATGAAGCATGCCAGACAATGGTCTATTGTCCAACAAAGTAAACTTCGTGCGGAATTTGGTGAAAACAGCACGAGTTGTTGATTCACCAGGTCGATTATGATGACGAAAATATGGTCGTAACAAACGATACACATTTTTCCGAGAGCACGAATTTGATAGTAAATTTCTACAATTTCAAATCGTTGCTCGTTTGTAAGTCTTTCCACGATGAAATGGCAGAGTATACTGAAAATTTTCACGTTGACAGATGACGTTTGAATGCCATTACCGACCAGTGCCGCCAACCTGATAAACTCTTAAAAATCACCCTTTATTAAAATTCTTTTTCCTTTTTTTTCAATATAATCTACATAAACACTGATACATGTCTCTCAACTGTGTTCTTATTTAGTTATACCATTTCTAAACGTAGATTCGTCAAGCTCCCCAAAATACTTATTTATAGTTTTGATAACATCGTCGATGCTCTAAAATCTTTCACCGCCAATCCATCTTTTGAGGTTAGGAAACAGGTATTAATCCCTGGGAACTGAGTTGGACAGTAGGGAAGATGCGGAATCAATTCAAAATTCAATTCGTCGATTTTGGATATGGCAACAATCGACGAATGCGCTGGTGCGTTATCGTGAAAAAACGAATTTTTTTTTCGCGAAATGAGGTTTTTTAATTTGCACCGTCCTTCAAACGTTAGAATAAGTCTGCGTAGTATTCACGAGTGATTTTATTAACATTTTCAAGATAATCCATGGATATAATTTCTCTCGCATCCCAAAAAACTGTCATCCCAAAAAGCCATAAACTTGATTGCCGATAAAATTGTTGTTGTCTTCTTTGGAATTGGTTCCCCCTTTCTAACCCACTGCTTTGACTGTTCTTTATTTTCAGAAGTGTTGTGGTGAACCCAAGTATCATCAACATATGAATGAACGCGAAACTTTGTTTGGATTACGCCTATACAGCTCCAAATGTGCGGTAGAAATGCTTTTTCGAATCAGTTTCTGGTCGAGCGTTAGCACCAATCGCGGCACCAATCTTGCACACAGCTTTTCCATACTCGAATGGTTGCACAAAATATTTTGCACACGTTCAGCTGACATCCTACAGCTGTCAGCTATCTCTTCTCCTTTCAATCTGCGGTCTTCCAATACTATTTGATGGATTTTCTCAATCATTTCTGAAGTTGTGGCCTCAACAGACCGTTCTGAGCGAGGCTCGTCAGCGGTGCTCACACGACCCATTTTGAGTTCAGAAGCCCACTGCTTAGTAGTTGAATATGATCGGGAAGAGTCTCCTAGTGTTGAATCCATCTCCCCTTGCATTTGTTTTGAAGTAAAACCTTTCAAATAGAATTACTTGATGACAGTTTCTACAATTTCTCCAATTTCTGGAAAACAACGGAAGCGCCTCGCGCAATGTGGTCTCAAACTCAAACTAACGTAGCGATTGAGGTGAAAGTTTACGTACAAGCTCAGTCGGAACGGTACAGTAGGACGGCACTGCAAAAGTAGACTTAGTGGCGCCATCTCTTGCCGCCTTGGTCAAGCCGGAAACTTTTCATCCCACCCTCGTATATTCGTTGGTGAATTTCTGTTATCGAAAAACATTATGTTTCAGTATCTCCATAATTTTTATCGTATCATTAATAATATGCGAAAATTAAATAATAGTATGATAATAGGAAATAGTATGCGAATTGGTTTCAATTCCTAATTATTTTTCTGAAGATCTATTAGAAACTTCATGTTTTCTGTTGAATTGAGAATATATTAAAAATTTGATAACATCAACTAGTACATTATATATTATACGGATTTATAGATATTTTCAATCAAAATGATTAATCATTCATTGCAATGAAATGATTTTTTATCTATGTTCACATTAAATAAAGATGAAACTGTCGCTGTCTGTACATGGAAAATATGCGAGAACGTTCATAAACGCTATAGCACCAAGAACAATGGTTGTTGCATTATTTTTCAGTTTGTCCCTCTATCTGTTTGTCAGTGCCTTCGTGCACTTTGATATCTGATACGGCCTATCTGATTTATATGGGGTTCGATAATATATTGCGTTTAGCTTAATTTAATATTCAGTGTTTGTTTCATGTCGATCTGTTCAGAAGTGAATAAGTTATTTCAATTCAATGTTAATGTAAAAGTCGAATGATAAAGAAGAACATTGGTTGAAATATCTGTAGCTTTATTCGTTCTATATTCTTTCTATATTTTGTATATTCTTTTTCTGTTCAGTATTATATTGAATTGAACTCTTGGTTTAATGTTTCACGATTTATTTAACAATATGAAATAGTCAACATGTTTCGAGCGTTAGCTCATTTTCAAGTACGATACAACTTAGGACTACATATTAAAATCACTCGAAAATGAGCTAACGCTCGAAACATGTTGGCTATTTCATATTGTTAATTGAATCGTGAAACATTGAGCCAAGAGTTTAATTTAATATAATATTCAATTATGTTTCACCAAGAGTTAAGCGAGAATTCAATCTCAGTCATTCTCTGTTAAGGACTGAAACTTTACTGAACTTGATAATAATGATCTAGATGAAATTATATAGACAAATATACTACAAGACTATATATAAGATTAAATAGGCTCATATACTGATGGACGTATATAGACGAAGCTCTGATTTAGAGCGAGGAAATAACAAGAAATATGTATATGCTGAATAAGCCTCCAGCGTCGTAGGTGAGAGCCTGTTCTGACTGGAGATGGAAGTGGACTCATCACTCACAGCCGTGACAAGTTGAGAGCAGTAATCTTCTCTTCTTCGAATTACATCTAATAATCAAAACTAAGGTGTGTTATTCGTACTAATGTTATGATTAAAAGATTGTTTTAATTTCATTACAGAAATTGAAATTATCAATTGATGTTAGCTAAAAGGTATCACTCCATCCATTCGTTCCACATATATGTCCAATAAGAGTCGAAAACCTGAGTGAATCAAAACGAAAACCAATGAATAATTGTCGTCTATTGAAACAATGACTAAAATTTCGATTCATTCATTTGAAATTACGGAAATTCTCTTGAATTCAAGAAATTTTCGAATATTTTTCATGAACTCACGTATCGTTTCCCTTCTTTCTCTCCAAAATGAGAACTTGTGAGGATTTGTGGTATTCGGAAATTTAAGACTATCTGATACTTACTCGAAATTAAAAAGTGCCTTTTTCTCAAATGAAATGTACCTAGCGATCAAGTGGATCTTCTGTGATCAGTACCCCACATTTCTTTCTCAAAATTACTTGACGTCAAGTTTTTGTTACTATCAAACTGAGCGTCATTCTTTGCATTTTGAATTTAACAATACTCGAAACAATTTTACTTTCAATGCTGCTGTCATTGTTGACAAAAACAGATTGATGCTGTTCACTTTGTGTGATTTGAAATGTTTTATATTATTCTGTCGATTGCACAAATCGACCATGAAATAAAAACGTCAGAACTCCTTTGTCGAAATTATAAGTTTGTGCGAACAAAGCGGATATGATATTAATAGAAATTTCCTATATTGAAAGGTGATTGTGGCACGTTTCAATTGAAAAACATAGAGAAATTATCCAAAAAAAAACAGAATATATAAAACTGATTTCAAAAAGCTGTATGAATAAACCAGAGATTTTTTATTCTTCGCTAAAGAGACAACTGAAATATGATTAAATCAATTGAAACTGAATATTCTGATAGAAACGCTAATCATAATCTCGAAGAAATCAGAAACTTCGAGCGATTGACGTATGACAAATACCTACGGTGCTTTTATGAAAGATTTTTCACATAAATCAATAATTTGAAGAATATCTGGAATTTATATTTGAGATATTCTTTTCATTCAATAACAGAAGTTTCGTTTCGTATTGAATAACTTAGCGATGGTTGGCAACACGCGGCCTGCCGACATTTAATTTGCAGACTGTCAATGTTTTGTTGATGAGTTATTGAGAATATCAGAATAGAAGCATTAATTAATGATTAAGTGCTCCTTCCAAAAACGTTTTCCTCTCTGCGTATGAAGGAAAAAACATAGATCTCAGCGATAAAGCTGTTGAGGAGCTGCAGTCGATTTTTATTGGATGAAGTAAAACAACGAATAAAGTCTCCAAAAAACAGCAAATTCAATTCAGCGACAGGTTTCATCATTTCAACTCTCTCTGTCTCTCTCGTGTGATAACGAGGATGAACCAAGTCATTTACAAATGAATGTGATTGATTTCCAATCTAATTATGCCCACAAAACCCTCTCTCTTTCTGTGTGTTCAATGATCTTGTGAAAATTTCATGATACCTTGCCCTTTGATATTGACAGTTTGAAAATGTTTGCTCAGCAACAAATTCTTCTAATTTTCAATCACAGAAAGAATGAATATGCTGTTGCTCCATTCCATGAATTTCAGCTACCTATATGACAGCTAACGTACACAAAATACCCACCAAAATGCAGCCTCACACACCACGCTGAAATGTATATAAAATCATTCTATCAGTTAACTTCTACAAAATAATTCGTCACCTATTTACGTACACTTCCTAGTTATCCATATACCCATCATCTGACAGCTTCTTTATACTAAGCCTGACAAGGTTCATACCCGATAGGAAAAATGAACTACAAAAGAGTTACGACAGACATACGAGATAAGAAAATATTACAACCTACTCCAGGATAGATTCCGTCATAGCTTTCACTCCATGTCACCATATGACACAGGAACACAGCTATACGATCAATTGCCGAATAAGGTTGTCAAGTTAAGTTCTGTCCTATTCAGGAGACACCTGAAGAATATATTATTGAGTAATGTGTTAATCAATGAATGTGTAATTTACACTTTGATTTGTTATACAGTGTTAAAGAATTTGTGAATGACTCACGTTCAGTGGTTTCATGAATTGCTCATATTCAAATCCCATGTAACTCAATTTTTGCATTGCAGATGTCAATGGAGGTTATTATGGTCATAATTTTTTCAGTGATATAGGATCACTGAAAAATCTATTTCCCAATATAAAGCCCAAACATATAAACTCAATGTGAATTTTACGTAACGAATTGAATTCCGTATGTTTCTACGATTTTTCACCATTTCTATGGGATATGACCATAAAGAAGGAAAATAACGTAGACATTCTGGAGGATTTATGGGGTTAATATTTTATGGTTGATTTTGCCACCTCATGAGGCTGTTATGTATAGTTGAAATACCACCTTTTCAAATTGATGGTATACTCATAATGAATATGTTTGCAAAACAATGACCAGAGTGGACGAATAAATTTTGAAGATGAAAATGAAGAATCCTTTTGAATTGCCTCTGAAAATTCGGCTCCCTAATAGTTCAGCTAATATCACCTATACTCAATTCATTTATTCATGTTTGTTGGTCGAGTGATTTTCAATGAAATCTTCTGTAAGAGGAATATCCGTATTTTTCAGCTGACAACTACAAATCCTGATTGAAAGTGTTCTCATCAAACAGATTTTCTCTTTATGCCCGAAGAGCTTGTGAACGACATGTCTCGTAACGTCTTCATTATGGCCCAACAGTTCATTGAGATTCATCGTGTATTCCTTCTCACCGTTCCAACTGTTTCAAGCACAATGCTCCAAATCTACAATGAAAATCTCATCAAAGAGACATTGTCTATGTAACAATTCGCACGTAGTAACTAGAAAAAATTATTTCCACTCGAAGTTTTCGGAAATAAACTCTTCTTGAATGCTAAGTGTAGACTTATTCAGGTGGATACTGTCATTCAATAGATGGTAATCAATTATTAATCATATTCTTTGAATGATATTGGCGAATGTTTCAGATATACCGGTATAGATTTGATGCGGATGATCTTAAAATATCGAAGGGGATAAAATTCTTCAACTATTATTCCCTTTCACCGTCCGATCTCAGTGCATTCTTCGACTACTGCAGACTGAATAATTTGCACTAAACTTGAACAAATTTCATCATATTCTTTTCTCCAAAAGTAAAAAGCCTATCTCTTCCAATTTGACATTGTCAGGTCAATGTTTGACTGAAGTTAATTCAGTGCATAATTTGGGTGTTAAGAAGCTTGATAAGAAACTAGCCTTTGAATTTCATATTGAAGGAGTAGTCTAACAGACTCGCAGAAATCTGGGTTTCATACTACGAATGACTAGGCCTTTTGGTCGACTTGAGTCTTATTGCTTTGTATGATTCTATTGAGAGATCCAAGTTAGGAAAGTAAGTTACGCGTCGGTCGTCTGGAATCCAAATTATGATGAATACAAGTATAGATTGAAAAATGTTCAACGGAAGTTCATCAATACTCTCAATTTCCGTTTCAACAGATACCGTCATGGATTCTCATATGAGAGTAATGTGAAATTTTATAGGTTGGAATGTTTGAGTTTGAGACGTGAGTACTTTGATATATCTTTCTCCTACTAATTACATTATAGCTCAATAGATTCTGCTGGATGTAGAGCCTCAAAAATTCGAATTGTTCTTCACATGTAGTGAGAAATCCTTTAATATAAAAAAATTGAGATTGAAGATCTCTCTTGTCTTCTGACTGAACTCTTCTTCGACTAGTTTCGCCTTTTACAGCATTTCAAGAATGATAATGATAATGCTCCTAAAAGGCGGTGTTTCCAATGAAGAATTGTTTAGTCAGTGATTTTCAGACAAGTTTTTATTATTACCTCTCATTTAAATATGAACTATCACAGAGTAGATTCATCACAATATTCAATTGAATTTATTGAAATTTTATAGGTTGGAATGTTTGAGTTTGAGACGTGAGTACTTTGATATATGTTTCTCCTACTAATTACATTATAGCTCAATAGATTCTGCTGCATGTATGAGCCTTAAAAACTTATTGTTCTTTATATGTAGTAAGAAATCCTTTAATACTGGTTGTTGAACAGAGCAAAAAAAATTGTATGTTGAATTCACCATCCATAGACCTTTCAATAGGCTAAACGTGATAACTATAGAGAACAACTTAAATATTTGCTCTCCGTATTTCATAACTTTCAAGAGACATTTGAAAAAGAGATAAATTAAAGGTCGATAATAGAATAATTACCAGTTTTTATAGAGTTATCATTTCATGATGTATTTATCCAATCTTTTTCAGTAAAATTAGGTATTTTGTTTGTAGGTGAAAAGATTCAAGTCAATGCATCGCAAACTTTATTTCGATGAGATGCATAGAAAATTTCCTTAAGATATACATATACGATGTACCTTAGTTTATAGGTAATTCACATTTGTAATATGTGCTCCTCTATTGAAGGACAGTTTCAAACTGTCTGTTGATTGAGCCGTTGTATGTGAAAAATAGAAAATAATAAAATAAAAAATATTCTGATTGGAACTGAAATGAATAGGTCCTGCAGCATAGGTTTTGATAGCACCATAATTTTTACACAAAGAAATATTTTGACTATGATTTCTGTTCTTCCTCAAAAACATACAATCAAGTGTAAATCAGTTTTTCAGATGCATTTCATACAGAATTGCTGAAAATAATGGATTAAGGTTCTTATTTTCAATACGAAAATACTGATATGAATGGAAATTTAACAGCTGAAAAATCAAAAATAACATCTCCACAACTCTGTATTCTCCCGAGAATTATCAGAAAATAATTGTGGCCCAGAATTGCAGTTTTGTGAGAAAAGGACGGCAATCTGAGCAGTTGTTGCATATTTGGCTCAAATTCTGTTTTCTCTGACATAGCAATTTTCTGTTCAAAATGTGAAAATAAATCGCCATAACTTGAACCAATATTCCAAAACAATCTTCTTCGTGTTGTTACAACTCAACCGAAATCCAGAAAATTTTGCATAAGAATATCTGTTAACAAACTCCTTACTATAACTTTGTGGAAGGGGATCTTGAATGGTGATTGAAATTCAAAACACCTTAGATTATTTTGAAAATAGAAGGTTCTCCGAAAATATCACGTTGTTTCAAGATGCCATGCAGTACTAGACCAATGACTTATTCCACTATCACAAATTCATGGAATGTACTGTACAATGAATCGAATAGGCAACTCGTTCACAAGATTTCAACCCCTAAGACTTGCTATTTGTTGATCAACTCAAATCATGTGAATAAATCAGTTGAATTCTTCGCAGGATTTGATTTGACTCCACCTAGTGTATCCTATATATTCTGAATGAAAGAGAACTTCTGAAATTTTTGAAGAAATACAGGTTTATAAATAGCGATAGTAGTAGGAAAAGCATTATAAAGGTTTAGGAAATGTTTGTTTAAACCAAACTCTTATTAGTTTCATTGATTAACATGAAATAATCACGAAAATCAAGGATATTATGAATCTCATCATGAAATCAAAGGATAATATGAATATCATCATTCGCATCTTGAATGAATCCAGCTGATTTTAGACTTTGGACAACCCTGTTTATGTCGTATATTGAAACGAACCTCTAATTGAGTCATCTAGTCTGATAACAGTGCTTGAACAAAGCGCTATCGTCCAATTGGCCAGTGAGGGCCAGCCCTTATCTTATCTGATTGTATTAATTAACTCAGGTGAAATGAATTCGAATTGAATTGAAATGATCCAATGAATCATTGTGAATAATGTTTTGCCTAAAGGGCACAGAACTTGAATAAAATAAACCATAATAACTTTCGACATCAGATATAGTATCTAGAGATATATGTGGAGTGATTTCAAAATTTTCTTCTGCACTTTAACTGAGTGATTCGAAATTTTTTCATGCGTTTCTGAAATATTTCATCAGATAATCTGCGAAATCACCTAACAACTTTCGATTGCACTTACGTCTTCAATATAATAAAACACTTTTCTTCCATTACGTCCCAGTCACTTATAAATGAAAACAAACCCGATAAATTGGACAATAAACACTCTGTCTGATTAAGTTATTTTTTGTTAATTATAGTAATTTTCTGCAATTCTTATTCGAAAGATTTTTGAAAATGAAGAGTAAACCGCAAAAGATTCTCTTCATATGCAACCACCAATAATTTGCAATTACAGAAAAACAATAATGAATCAAATGATTCAAATTAATTATCAGTTCAAATAGTTCGAAATATTCTTCTGGAATTAATTGAGATTAACTTTTTCAGTTACAAAATAAATAAAATGTTACTTGTAGTGTTCTTTTCGGAAAGACATCATTGGCGTAATAGTTAAATCAAACCGAAATAGTGAACAAAACCGAAATACGAAGTTAAATACAAATAGTTAATTGAGGGGAACAACTCTCCATACATCCAAGGTATTGTATAATAAAACAACATTGCAGAGCACAATAATAACCATAATGATAAGTTGTCTTCATTAAGTATATAATCAATAAAAATATTTCCATTATATATGACATCGATAATACTCTGAGAAACCGATAATAATTGCGGATTATTAAATTACCAGATTTTTTCACTGCTTGACATTCATTCTTATATACTGGTCAATTTACAGAACATTTTAATTGATCGAGTTTAACATTCTGTTAATGAGTTTTGATGAGATATTGTTGACCGTTTTTCTTGAAATTGATATGAATGTTTCAATTTTGAACTAACTGATGTAAACTGAACATACAGTTTTTAGTAAAATTGATAATTATACTCTCTCAGTAGCCATACCTAAATCGGTTCTGCTGTTTTCAAAATAACCGATTTCCGTACATAGACAGCGATCTTTCCTTCTTTCATTTTAAAATTCGAGAATATTTCATCAATTCACGAATTTTGCAGTATGGCTCTGGACAGTAATATAATTGCAGGATTTTCTATTGAAAGTCAACTTTCATTATAAAAACACAACGATGATTTGTGGAATTATTTTCTATATATACATATGTCTATCTTTTTTAAAACATCTAACAATAATTCACAAAGCACTGGCGGAGTCTCTGATACGATATGGAATTGTTGCGTGGGTGGTGCCTATGATACAGCAATAAAAAAGCTCGAAATTCAACAAAAATGGCTGCTGAAAATCCTTCATAAAAAAGATATCAGATATCCTACGGAATTTCTGTATAAAGATGCTGACATTCTGGATATACGTCAGCTGTTTGTTCAATCGCTGCTAATCTTCACGAAAAAGAAAATAGACAGTTGTTACTTTTCAGAACGAAGAGTGAATACCAGATATAGCAGGAACTCTTTATCAATTCCGCAATACAGAAAATCTATATGTCCTCGTAGCTACTCCTATTTGGCACCAAGAATCTTTAATGAATTGCCATTTGAATCAAAAAATATTATTGACTTTAAAAAATTATAAAGCCATAAAGAACTGGATGAAAACAAAGGACAGATGTATGATTCATCGACTGGTGAATATTTAGAAGCTAAAATGGTTGTAAAACAATATATGATAGTGTTACACATTTTTATAATATGGATATTCGCTTCTCCTCAATATTGTTAGCAAATTTTTAGATTTATAAGTTTTTTCTTGAAGTATTAAAATATATACCTTGATATGTATATAGGTATTAAATATTGCAGATAATAATGAATAGACATTATTCGTACTCACCACAGGCTAAGATCTTTGTGAGAAAATTATTATCTTTGTTTAGGAAACATAATTGAAAATAAAGATCTTAAATTAGAATACTTGCTATTGTTTTACCTATATAATTGTATTACGAGGACCCTAAATAAAGATTATTATTATTATTATATGATGTGATTGATCAGGCTGTTCAAACATATGAAGCTTTGAAATTTCCAGATATATGACGCGAAGAAAGTTCCGTTACATCTAATTTTGAGCTCAGTTAGAGCTCCGATCGATGCTTGGTCTATCGTATCAGTTATGGTAACCAGGACAATGGTAGCGTTTCAAGAAAACACGATTTATCATTGAAAAGCGTTCAACAAATGATAAGAAATCTTTCTCTCATTTCATAAACGAAATAATTGGGTAAAGGGCAACTGAATAGGTATTCGGGAAGAGATTTTCTGCTAAGGACGAAACTTTTCATTACTTGAGTGCAAAAATAACCTTTCCACACAGCGAAATACTTCATCAGAGATTTCCTTAGCATTTTTTCTTCAACTTTCTGAGACAATTTTTTTCTACAGTTTATGTTTCGAATTCAGAGACAGCTTTCTAACAGCTCTTACAATCATTGGTAACATGTAATCAACGTATTTATTGTGAATTGTGAATATACTCACTGTCCAATAGGCATGGCGGTAGCGTCTACAAATTGGTGCATGCGCCATAACCAATTGCTTCAAGTCACTTCATAGAAATAATATTGTAAGAATGTGATACAGTATGAATAACCACTGTACTCGAACTTAAAAAATTGGCAGACTGTTTTAAATGATTAAGAGGTAGGTATACGAGGTGGGGTAAAAGTTTCCCGCCTGACCATGAGATGGCACAACTAGGTCTTGTTTTTAGCGGCGTCCTACACTTCCATTCCTACTGAGCTAGCATGTGAAGTTTTAACTCAACTGCTTCGTTAGTTTGCGTTTGAGAGCACACGCTTCCGTTGTTTTCGTGAAAATGGAAAAATTGAAGAAACGTGCTGTTATCAAATAGTTCTATTTGAAAGGTTTTACACCAAAGCAAATGAAAGAAGAGATTGATTCAACACTAGGAGACTCCCCTCATATTAAACTATTAGGCAGAGGGTTTCTCAATCCGAAATGGGTCATGTGAGTACCTCTGAAGAGTCTCGCTCAGGACGACCCGTTGAGGTCACAACTTCAGAAATGATTGAGAAAATACATCAAATAGTATTGGACAGACATTGAAAGAGAGATAGCTGAGACATGTAGGATGTAGGTTGAACGTGTGCAAAATATTTTGCACTACCATTTGGTCAAGAAAAAGCTGTGTGCAACATGGTTGCTGTGTTTGCTACTGCGCGACTAAAAACTGATTCGAAAAAAAATTTAAATCGAAAATTTGGCGCTGTATAGGCGTAATCCAAACAAATTATTTTGTCGATTCATGACTGCTGATGAAACTTGGGTTCACCACTACACTCCTGGAAATTGAGAACAGTCAAAGCAGTGACTTGCAAAAGGAGAACCAACTCCAAAGAAGGCAAAGCAATTTTATCGACAAAGTTATGGCTACTGTTGTTTGATGTGCGAGATGGATTATATACATTGATTATCTTGAAAAGGGTAAGAATATCACTCGTAATTCTACGCAGACCTATTGCAACGTTAGAAAGACGAGGTGTAGAATTAACGACCTCATTTGACGAAGAAAAAAGTTTTTGCTATGTCCAAAATACATGAATTAGAGTTTGAATTGATACCGCATCCTCCCTACTCTCCAGATTCAGCCCCTAGAGACTTTTGCCTGTTTCCTTTCCTCGGAAGTGTCTTTGGGTTAATTTGAGATGTGAGAGATTTGAGAGCAACGAAGAATTTATCGAAACTATGAACCAGTATTTTGAGGAGCTTGCGGAATCTACGTTTAATACTGGTGTAACTGAGTTAGAACACCTTTATGAGGATTGTATCAGTGTTGATGAAGATTATGTTCAAAAATAAAGCGAAAAATAATTTCAAAACTTTGTTTTTCTTGGTCAGGCCGGAAACTTTTCACCCCATCCTCATATACTTTCTCACTTTTTCAGAAACTCGTATGTGTTTGGATAAAGAGAGCAATACATCAAACTGACAAAGAATTACTTGGAAAGTCTTATCTAGTTTACAAGCAGGAAAAGCTTCCTCATACAGCAATTTTACTAAATAAAGGCTGAACACCTTTCATTTGCAACTTGCACATATATCAAATATTTCACAAATTTTCCTGTGCTCGAGGATTTTCCTATTATCTCTAAATGTATATCTGATGGTCACTCCTCATTTGAGCGATGCTCGTTCGTACTGTTTTGTTCAATCTCCATAATCAAATTGCTTCATAGCAATTGTCCATTGAAACGTAATTGAGAGACATGATGTAATGCTTTCAACCTAATTGAAATTGATGATTTGGGGTGCAATAAGTCCTCTTGTTGAAATTCAGATTGTTTTCAACCTTATTTGTAACACTGCAGAATGAAAAATTCAAAAAACCTACGCATTACGTAAGTAAATTTTTGATCTTTCACACGATTGTAGCTCTGTTTGTTTCCATGTTGTTTCATGTATTTCTAAAAAATTCTGAATTTTTTATTCACTCCGTAGTTTATTTAAACCACAATATGAACACTATCCTTTGTTTACGAAACCATGGAAATTATAATGATATATATCCAAATTTGTTTGCAACCTACAACAATATATAGTTTCTTCATTCGCACCTGTAAGGAATTTGTCGATATATTAACTAAGAAACTTGTATTATGCTTTAGTAAGACCTACATTTGAATGAGGATCAACATTCTGAAATCCGGGTTATCATTTATATATTGATAAACGGAAGACTATTCAACCAAAGTTTCAGAAGCTCTTGAGCTTCAGAATAGATGGAATGTATCGATAATAGGCATACAATATGAGACACTTACAAGTCAACATGATGTGAACACCCTCATTAAGCGGAGAAGATGCTATGCAAAAATCTTCTTGCAAAAACAAATTAACAATAAAGTGAAATGTTAGCAATTATTGCATAAGCTCTATTTATATATATTTAAACTTTTTTTTCAAATAATTTTCAAATATCACAAAATCTCGAAGAGAGAATCAAACCGCATAAATCCGCAAAACCTCAAAGAACAGCCTCACATAAATATAAAATTACAGAAAAACACGATTTTGTTTACAAAAATACGAAGATTTTAGCAACTGAAAAAGACAGAAAATGTAGAGAAGTTTCAAAAATGTTTACACATTCGTAAAAATTCAGAAAACACAGTAAATGAAAGAACAGACATTTAACATCTCAATTCTATCTACAACGATTTAATAAACCTTACAATTAAAACTCATAAAATAAATACACAACAATCACCAAACATCACATCTCAAAACTCATTTTTTTCAGATCTACCTTCAATTTCACACACGTAAACCGATAATATACATATTATGGATAAGTATAAAAAACTATATGTAATTATATATATGTATATATAAATCACACTTATTAGAATCACCTGGCTTACCATGAGTTTTCCAGAGGTTTCCTCATGATGAAGAAGACTAAAACTTCCGAAGCGAATGCAGAGCCAGAAATATTCCTCTGATAATGAAAATCAATAAGTGAAAATACAAAAAAAATAATTTGATTTTTCTAAAAAATGAGTTTGACATCTTGATATCTATAGTAATTCATAAATTCAATTATTCATTAGTTTTGACAAAGTTATGATATACAACGAAACGTCAACAAAAATAAAGTTTTCATATTGAAAGAAGCCTGTATATATATATATATATATATATATATATATATATATATATATATATATATATATATATATATATATATATATATATATATATATATATATATATATATATATATATATATATATATATATATATATCTGTGTGTGTGTGTGCGTGTTTATGTGTATAAATTCAGTATATATAATTTTATTTTATTTTATCATTTGTGATTTCATATCACAAACTCCTTCTTTTGAAATTGATCTTTCAAATACGAAGGTACGAAATTGAAACTTCTCTACTTGAAATTTCTTTTCAGTATCTGTTGTCTTTTCTGATTGGTAATTAGAACCTCTCCTGTGAAATGAATGAATAAGTGAAGGTATAAACAATTAACAACATCAGAAAAAATTGTTTTCTCTTCCTCTTCTTCCTCGAAAATTGAATTATTGCCATTATTGTTCAAGTAGACATATTAGAATTTCAGTTACTAGTTTCAGAAATTTTTTTTCTGAACAACCTTAGATTGTATTTTTTACGTTCAAAACTTTTGTCGAATTGTCAATGATCAAATGAAATTTAACCTCAAGTTAACACAAGAAGTAACAAACTCCTTATCCATAATCATTACCTAGATTCCGGAATGTTGATTCAATGTGAATATTCATGAAAGTGAAAATCTTTGTGAATCTGTGTTATTCTGATGAATCAACTTCATTCCAGAGGGCAAGGTAATATTCCTTTACATTCATTTAGAATCAGTTTAGGAGCCTTTCCGTTATTCTTTTCCTTCGTCGCTGTAATCGTATTCGAATTCCAAGCAGTAGGTGAATTAAAGTGCCCGTGGTATTCAATTTGAGTTCTACACACGCCTTCATTAATTCGGGTTTTCCTATTCACTTCTGTTTGATTTTCCACTCGATTTCCCGGTTTCCCGAATTTCATTAGAATCCATTCTCTCCATTTTATACTACTATCTTTGGCTATTTCAATCAACAAGGTGGGACCGAGATTGAATTACCATTTTCACTGACGAATAAACTAATTCAGTAATAGATTTGGTCCTATAATTGAGAGAAATCCTATAGCTTAATTGAAATACAATGCAACTGAGTGTTTCGTAATTTCAACAATATAGTTTCTAATTTACCATCATAGCGTTTTGAATCATACCTTAAATTAATACCTATTGAAACAAGATATTCAATAAGAATGAAATTAAACTTAAACTAGAGCCAGTGACCAATTTTGAGTTGTCATTTCATTCGTCTCCAGAAGATAGCTTCACAATATTTCATACCTTTTCGATGACGAAAGGCATTTCTGGCAACCATAAATATTCGGAGCAAAAACCCTATAATCTTGAGGAGGGTCGGAAAAATGATTCGGTTATGTTATATCATCAGCTTTTGAAATTTTATCACAAATATCACTGTGCTTTTTGCTGTTTCATTTTAGAAGTCTTAAATTTTGCGAGCACTAAATGCAATCGATCTGAAAAAAGTATTGTGTAATGGAAGTTATAATTTATATCACTAACTATCTGCCAGGCTCATTGATTTCTGCAGAACGGATCATTTCTTCAGACTCACTTTGGTACAATCATTATTGCATCCTTTATTTCAACAGTTTGCAACACTATCCTGCTTGAAGATTTAGTGCCAATTTAACTTCAGCAAAATTTGGATGACCTGCTCACTTATACTCAACAAGAAACCTCTCTTATTTACCAAACTAAATTGTTGCATGATTTTAGAACTTGAATTAACCTCTTCAGACAAAGTGTAAGAATGACTTGCGGTATGATTTTTAATCTTTGATTCTTCATGTGTGAATGACAACTTCTGACTCTCTATTGATACATTATCATCTTCCTCTTGAGCTTGTTTCTTCAGCACGAACAATTCCTTCTCGTGTCTCCACTTGTCTCCACTTGTTTTTTCCATGTCACTGCCAGTTACATCTATGTTTTTCCACCTTCATTGTCTCTGCCTTCTGGAATCATCAAGTTCATCATCCTCCAGTAGAAGCTCCTGTAATAGGTCAACTTCACGATTGTCTTCATCTAATATTTGTCTCATCTGCACTCTTCCAATATCACTTCAGATATCATCTAAATTTTTTTCATTCCCATCTTCACTTCCCCATTCAAATTCAGAGAATTCAGCCTCATTTTTCCAAACGTCTGTTACCTTAATATTTCTCTGTTGAGGTCCCCATCTACCTTCAACGTCCTCAACATTTTCAAAAAGTATAGTTTTTTGAGTGTAACTCGCTACTAGCGTCTCAAATTTTCTGCTCTTTTCAAACTGAGGTAGTCCTGTAAACAGTCCTGAACATATATCAGCTTACTGCTGAGTTTTGGAATCAGACTTCCGACTAATGCAATCGAGGCCTGTGAAAATTTCTTTCAATTGTTGCGTGGACATTTCAGGATCTGCTGTGGTCTGAGTATCTAATTTCAATGTAATCAGATTCATGTGTACCTTTTGTTGCAATATCGTGCTCCAACATGTCATCATTTGTGAACGGATATAAGAGCATTATATACATATATAAGTGTACACACACACACACATATATATATATATATATATATATATATATATATATATATATATATATATATATATATATATATATATATATATATATATATATATATATTGAAGATCTTGTTGAGAAATCAATGACTTTCATAGCGAATATAGGTCCAATACCAAATTGAGGAGAATTGTTCTCAGTGAAATATGCACGTGAGCTCCATCTATCGGAAAAAAGACGTATAAACTGTCCCTAGCGTTCAAGATTCCTACTCATGCATCCAAAAAATCAAATTTCAATGTTTATCCAAACACTTGAGGCCCTCTCCCTTCAGAATCAGGCAAAAATCCATCAGTGATGAGTAGATAAACTCTCTCGAGGATGGCCGGTAATAATAACAATAATAATTGTTATCAAAATAGTAATAACTAGGTCATTAACTCATATACACGATAGGTAAAAAATTGCATACTTGTGAGTAAGCATGGCTTTGAAGGCGAAGTTCACAGTGGCTATTTTTCTACTCAACCTTCAAAGCATTGCTCGTCATTAGAGATGATGGTTTCTCATAAATTAAAAATAACGATAACAATGTTATCGTTATAACTAATTCCTATGTGGATGACCCATCTGTACAGGCTAAATAAAATGTGTCCTTAACTTTAACCTTAAGACGAAAAATTGACAAATCGTTATAATGAACATGAAGAGCATTATAAAGATTAACTGCGACATATGAAAATCATTTTCGAAAACATAATGTTTATTTACAATTTACATCTACAAATTGACTAATTCTGATAAAACTCTAATATAATGAATTCTAAATTAACTTATAATAATTATTAATGTAAGGTGTCATTTTTAACTGAATAATGACTAAATCGACCATCCTCAAACACCTCAATAAACAATATTTCCCCAAAACATAGTCAAACTTTCTGAGACTGAAAATAAACCGAACGCAGCTGCAATAATCGATAAAAGGAAAAAAGACTGCATCACAATAGCGGACAGTCGAGATGACCAGCGATTCGCACAATTTTTTGTGTATTGTTTGATTTTGAGAATACATCTGTTAGCATATAGAGTCCTCAGTCTTGAATGAGGTTTTTCTTAAATTCTTAACAGACCAGTAAATTTCATTCGGTCATCAGTCATGACCTTCAACACTTCTGCTGTATTCTGACTATGCAGACAATGACCAGATACATTAACGTTGAGATTATCATTTATCTGTATGAAAAGGGGAACAGTACAAAACTAGCCACGACTTAGACGGATTAATAGTGAGGTTATGGTGCTTCGAAGTTCGAACGATCGCCTCAAGATTTACGACAATCTGTGTGTCATCTGCAAATGAATAAACCTCGGACAACTAGTGTACACTGCCATGCTCGAGAGAGTTTATCTGGTTTCTCAGATAGAGGGAGCTGACGTGATTCGTTCACTGTTGGATATTTGACTCATTTCGAACAGACAGGGCCTGAGTGCGTTTAAAACCAAACGAAACCTCGGAAGGTTTGGATGCATACCACCGAAGATTCCCATAATAGGATGGAACGAATATATGGTATATATTGCTTGAATATTTATATTAATATTATTATTGCTCACAATTTTACACATATCGAATTGTGAATTTCGTGCTATTTATGAAGATACTGATGACAAAAATGTTTTGAAGCGCTTGTTCTCACAGTTTGGGACACTTTAGAATCTGGTTGTCCTCAAATAAAACCAACAAAGTGTAATTATCAAATTAAGAAGTGGATCACTCAGAGCATAGTTTTCGCAAAAAAGCGAACTAATGAAACTACATGGGTTACATTCAATGTTTAGAAGTCCGAATACCTACAACCTATACAAGCAAGTCAAAATGTGTTATATTTCAATGATCAGAAAGAAGTGCCATACTGAAGTTTCATAGTGAACTTATCAATAGGTAAAACAATAAGAGCAAAACTGTGTGGTACATGGTGAATACCTTGACTAGACGAGGTAGAAGAAATAAACCGATAGAACTTAATGATGATGGTGTTGTTCACAGTAGTGCTGGTGAGGTGTCAAAAATTCTTGCCAATAACTTATCAACGGTAAACGAGTTCGCTCTTTTCTATTATTGTCAAGGCTCTTTTTCGTCTTCTTATACTAGCCAATGCCTCTCGATTTCAACGTTTTTTTTTCCATCCAGTATTGGAGTTCGAAGTGGCAGGCGTAATGAAATTGTTGAGGAAATTAAGAGCACTGGAGCTGATTCAATTTCTGCAAGGATTTTGAAGTTAAATAGCCCTGAAATTTGGCAACACTTCGCACATTGCATAAATTTGTCCGTTAGTTCTAGTGTGTTTCCTACTATTCTGAAAAAGGCTATAGTCGTTCCAATTCATAAAAAGAACAACATTGCCAGCGTAATAAATTACAGACCGATTTCTATACTAAGTATGTTTTCTAAAGTTTTTGAGAGAATCGAGTTCAACAAGATGATTGCGTACCTTGACAAGTTCAACAAACTGGCTACTGACCAGCATGAGTTTCAATCTGGTCGCTCAACCCAGACGGCAACTCAATTTGTTGATTACGTGTATGTATGTCTTGATAACGGTCCTTATGTAGCAGAACTATTCTTTGACCTCTCTCGAGCGTTGTCTTTTCAATTTATATTATACAAATATTACAACCTGGTTTCCGAGGTGTATTCTTGGACTGGCTTCGCAGCTATCTTGAAGGTAGATCCATACATGTCAAAAATGAAAACTCGTTGTCTGCTGAGTACGAGGCAAATTTCAGAGTACCGCAAGGTTCTGTCCTTGGGCCTCTTCGATTTTCGCTATTTATCATTGATCTTCCTAGCCAATCTACGAAAGATGATTGCTGATTCGTCAACCTGTCAGGGTGTGTCCGAACCATTAGGAAATACGTTAATAACTCTGTTCGGTGAGGATGCGTCAGTAGCAGTTGAAGCATCATATTTGGAGGAGCTTCAGATGGTATGCGAGCTTCTTCTGGGGAGTTTAGTAAACTGGTATCGTAAAACAATAGACATTGAGAAGACCGAGTTCATTAATTTCACAATGGGCCAAAATGATTGAAGACTGGTTATTCGTCACTTGGATAATGTGATCTCATCTGGTGACACTTGTGAATATCTTGAAATCCATTTGGATAAAAATGTGAAATGGTCTGCGCATGTTGAAGCCTTGTGTAACAACTTCAATGGTTCATATCATGCTATAAATAGGGTAAGAAATCTGCTCCCATTAGAACCTATAATGAATATCTATTGTGGTCTAGTCTACAGCCGATTGTCCTATAATATATTCCTGTGGGGTAACTCTTCGGATGTTATTAGAGCTTTCATACTACAAAAACGTATCCTGCGTATGATATTCAACATACCCCACGTTGGTCATGCAGACCTCTATTTATTGGGAACGGTATCTTGACCTTATCTTCCATTTTAATTTTTGAATGTCTCATTCGTGTGAAAGAGAGAGTTTTTATAAAATTAGCTAGTTTTCACTGCTACAACACCAGAAGTGGAGGAATATTATACATCCTAAGCACAAAACTACGAAATTCGAAATATCTCCTTTGTATCGATGTATCAAAATTTTCAATCATCTGCCACGTAGTATTCGATCTCTTGGGTATAATGAATTTAAGAAATCTGTTAAAGGTTCAGTAATACAGAGATGTTATTATACGGTAGGCGAATACCTCGGTGGCAGAATTAGTAAATATTCAGTTGAGTTAGTAAAAGTTAGTTGAATTATGCAAATTTTTTATGACTTGTCCTATACATTTATATGTCTAAATGGATCAATAAATTATTATTATTATCACAAGTTCCAGGTTTTTTGGAACGCATTTTATATTAACTTTCGAAAGAGTTAGGTTGTGTTTTCATTGAAAATATTGTTGTATACAACCTCAGAGTTTCATAACAAAACTACAAAACAATCATTACCATCAGTGTGGTTTCATGACTTTCAACGAACTGTTTGGAAGTAATCAGCAAAAGATTTATAATCGTGATAAAATTAATACAATTGGATGCAACCAGTTCAGCAATGAAGCAGACCATTTAGTGTTCATTGTTTGATTGAGTAGTCACACAAACAATCGTTGTATACTAAAGATATCAATCAACAAAAGCACAAAGGTGGAAACGACGCACTACTGAAATATTAATCTATTACGTGCGAAAATCCTTTGTCGGTTTGAGCTATTTAGGTGACTTCAGGTTGATTAATGATTCAAGATTTATTCAAAATGCCACTGCATAACACAAGATAGATATATTATGCTCATAGATGACAAAATGGCAACATGAAAGGGATATTTAATTTCCTAATAGATAACACTGAGGTTATTATCACAAGTTATTACTCCAAATACATCTTTTGTAGGAACCTGTGCACTATCTAAATATTTATCACGAAAAAATTGAGAATATATCTCAACTGAATTGAAACTGATTATGTAATTTGGACATTATATCGAGAATTAATATATTATCGATAAACTGGGAACGAGCATCAACCACATTGACCCCATAAAGAGGAATCAATGCTACCAGGAACCATCAAGTTCCTTCAATATAAAAGGGAACGCTACAACGAATCCCATACATTCGAGCTTATGTAATAAGTGACTGCATATCAATGAAACCGTAGTGTTTACAGTGATTTAGATGGAGAAAACATACGAAATGAACACCATTTTAACAAAAAACAAAAAATGCATTTAGTACTAAGTATTCGGGCTAGATCAAATTCGGGAAATAAAATAGAGATTTCACTGAAAAAGAAACATCGAAAATAATTCAGAGATGAAAGACTGGAACCTACAACTAGAGAAAAGCTATAATCAGAAAAGGAGAATGTACAATTATAATGAGAACAAGACATGTTGGTGTAAAAAATTCAATTTTTGAAAAAATTGTTATTTTGTGGAGATTCTATGTTCAATTTATTGCTTCAACAAAGTTTTTCTGTCACTGTGTAGCTAGACCAGTAATTTGAACGTGATTTCAAGCTTTCAGTCACATCAACAACCTAATTAAAATTTTTTCTCATTTTCCTCAATTTTTAAAAGATATTCGTTCATATTGTTATTGTACGATTGATTTGAAAAATATTCCAACATTTGATCGAAATTGATGCAAAGTCATAATGGTATCTACTGAATCTATTATTAGCTGTGCAAATAATAAATTTGGTTAAAATTTTCGACGATAGTGAATTCTAGAGATTTAACTCAAAACTTGAATTTTAAATGAAATCTGATAACCTCTCGTTCGGATATAAATGAAACCTTTCGTTCGGACTACTGTGGTGTATTGGGGAAACAAGTTACTGTAACTGTAGGCCAACTGATAAAAGCATTGAACAATGCGAAGAAACAAGTTACTGTAACTGAATAGGCCGTGGTAAAAAAACTGATATTCCATAAAAAGCATTGAACAATGCCCCAGTTCAGAAGTCTACCAAGAAAGTCAGAAAAATAGACTGACGTAAACGCAACTAAATCTGATGCCGACCGCCACAAAAGTAAGATCAGAAAAAGTGGAATAATTGTATCGAATCATGGAGCAGATAAAACGAAAGCCCTGTTCACACCGCAGTTGCAACAATACAAACAGAGTAAGATCAAACTTGAGAAGGAAACTATATATTTGGAAAAAATGAAGAAGCAAACCGTTGAAAAGTCTACTCAAACTGGTGTAACTATTGATGATTGCCATACTCTTTTCACATTGTAATTAATTGTCAGCTGCATGAGTTGTATTTTCCTTCGAATTGTGGGAATGTAGGATTCTTGGGGTTATAATTCTTACCATTGTAATCTAACTTGTAATTTGAAATAATCCAGTAATGATGTGAATAAAAACTAGTAAATGAAATAAGATTATTTTATTCAGTAAACAAACAAAACCCATATCCCCAGAGAAGAATTCAAAAAATATATACAAAATTGTGTGCAAGTAGGTACCTACTTGCGTGAGAAAAACATGAAAACGTTACTTTTGGTAAACGCTAAGTTCAATTTCACAAAAACAATTACCTCACTGAATATTCGAATACGCCATCATATTGGCACGCTTGTCTTTGCCTCTTAATATTGTGTCGAGATTTTCATAACGAACCACCCCCACAACCACGACCCACAGGTTGGTCATCTTCATTTGGGACGTTATCAAGATCCGCAACTGACTACCACTTGTGTAATGTTGTTTTATGCAACTCTAAAGCAGTTTTCCAGGATTGGGAATCTCCTTTTTAACTGACCAAAACAGCTTTCGATAATATCCCTTGCTCTTGCATGGATTAGATTGAACTCTCGTTCTTGATGCGTTCGTGCAGGTTTGAACGGTGTAGTCAACCACAGCGGTGAACCTTATCCTGAATCTTCTGAAAGACAAACTGCTCCATCATACTGTAACACGATGTCTCTAACGTGACTATTCCTTCACACTCTGCCGTCGTCAACACTGCCGGGCCTATCTGCACTAATACTTGTAAACTGTTCGAATGCATTGTATGCTGCTTGGTCATTTATACTAGGATATCCTCTCCTACAAATATACTCATCACCGCCCAGCCCAGGCTTTGGATCTCAATTTGAGTACAATCAAGGGCACCAATTACAGACGGCCATCGAAAATGTATCTGCCACAAGACTTTAGCCTCTGTCATATCTTCAGCTGTAGTGGAAAACTGTATCCGATTATGTGATTGTTCAACTACTCTACTCATCACGTACCTTATAGTCTTGTTAGCAGTAGTACGATGTACACCCACATCTTGAGCTACACCAGACTGAAAGCCAGGGTCACCCACAAACTTCAGAAATATTTCCATTCGCTGTTTTCTGGAAATACCACCGCCACGAGCATCACTTTCTTCACTATGCCGCAAGGAAATCAACACTCTCACTATTGAACCTCAACAGTTCTTTACAATTACCTTTGTTTATTCCAGAGCGAACAGAATAAATTTTACGTTGACGAATAGGCATAAACTCAGCCATGATCAAAACAAACTGTGGACTGAGCAGACAAGTAGTAAATTCTAGGAAAATGTCTAGCATGCCGCAGGCCAGGCTTGAAAATATCGAAGCATATGCTACAGAAAAATCTACTTCAAAAGTTTTATTCATACCTTTTTTTAAGCATTTACTACTCGTTCGGGAGAACTCTAGAACCCACTACCCCTAGCCAGTGATAATGTGTTCATTCACACAAAACGTAGCATTTACTTACGAAATATCTAGTATTTACTGATACTAGTCTTTATTCACATTACTCAAGATGAAGAGTTGTTCTTCAGCTTGGACTTTTCTGTAATACTTGAGAAAAACCAGTGAATCAAATTTCTGAAAAGTATTTCGTTTTTCTTCAGATTTGTCAATAAGTGGATATTGTTCATCTATTACTCTTAGCAAAGCTGACTACAATCTGTAAAGAAACGTTGACTGCTCAAAACAAATTTTTGAAATAGTGTTTTCTACAAATACTTCTTGCGACTGAGGACATTAGGGTACGAACTGGAATTTCTCCGGGAAATAAATCAAACAGATATCGTTCTTAGTTTTCTGCCAATTGTTTGTGGGCAACTAACGTCGAAACGTTGTATAGCATATAAGTTTCATAACCCAATCATAAGGCTCGTTAGTTCTTTCATTTTGATAACTGTAGTCAAACGAAGTTAAGCGTTGACTATTCAAGTGTCCAATTCAATTCCAGAAGAAAGAAGAAGATGAATTATTTTTATATTTTCTGGTGAACACTAATTCGTGCTGTTTCATCCACTTTTCAATAAACTTCATGAGCGAAACATAATGAATGCGTGTTCACATTTCCTGAATTTGTTCGTAGTTAGTTGAGTAAATAAATTATCTTCATTCGAAGCCAAGTAAATCGAAGGTCTTCACAATGATACACTGTATTTTTAAACAGAATTGAATATAGTATGAAGTCAATTTAGGGGATTACTTTGGAGACCTCAAACCTTTTCAATTTGCTTGAGTAAAGATCAGACTAATGATTCCGTGACTGAATACAATTAAAGAATTCAGTCATGAGTTTATTCATAAGACTAAAAGGGTACCTACAGATAATTGGCCAGCGTCGAAATCAAACTCAATGCAATAAAAATGGAGATATGGTAAACCGAATTTTCTTTCGAAGAGAATTCATTCGTGTTCTATTCCATAATTGATTCGAAATTAAAATTTTTTTACGAAAATGATAATGCACTAATTTCTCATTATTACGTCTACATAATGTCGTATAATTTGGGAATCTAATTTTATATTCATTCGAAGTATTGCTTTGGAGTAATATTCACTTCCCTGATAAATCATATGGAATGCTGGACTATCGCTTGTTAAAGCATAATTAATTGATTAGATTATGAAAGATTAATAAGATATTTCATAAAACTCACCGCTTTTCAGCGGTTACAAATTTCAACAAAGAAGTATATACTTTGAGAATACTTGCAAGAAACATCGGTTACGAACAAATCTTAGTAGACAAACTTATTCGGAAAAAGCGTCACAATAATTTTTCAAAATCGATCTATTACACATTCCAAACAATCTTTTGAATCGGAACACGAATATTTTTTTATAACTTTCATACAACACCTCAGCAAGAAAATATGTGTAAGATTGAAGAAAAAACGAAATGAAACAATTTGTACGAATATAAGGAATATTAAGATACTTTCAGTAAAGAAAAGGACTTATGTTGAAGAAGAAAGCAGAATATATAAAATTTTCTCTTAGGATATCCTGCTTTCTTTGTCGGCCAAACCGTTTTTTGATCACCTTTCCAGTCTTCCATTTGCAGTAGAATTTTATTTCGTCATATTATCTCAACTTTGATAAGCTCATCGGAATTTCAATGTATTACAGCTCAGAATTTTCACAGTAGTACATCAAAAATCCATTTAAAATTCATGATTGAATGAATTATAAATGAAACAAAACAATGTTCATCGATTTGAAAATATTTAGCTGGAAACGCTTGTCCAAAGGAAGGTACTGTAAATTAAATATGGGTATCGTGTTTTTTTTGCATTCACCTTTTATATTCGATGCCTATATTGTGTTTTTGTTTATTCAGAATTCTCAACTGTTAGCAGAAATCAAATTTCCGGATATGTGTGGTAGACCCATTCCCCAAAAAAAAATTTTATCGGTTTTCGACGGCCATTGTATTAATGTTTCGAATTAATGTTTTCGAATTATAGAATGATTCGAAAAATCGAAAAAGAAATATTACTCTTTTGAATCTAAATTTAATTTCGAACACTTGAACTTATGATTTACACTTTATCTAAATCAATAACCTAATACAGTGTAAATCATAAGTTCAAGTGTTTGAATTTAAGTTTATATTCAATTATAATGGATTCACATCAAGTGAAAGCCAACACTATTAAATATTACTTTTTTGAATGAGTACAATCAAACAGACGCATATACATGAAGTATTTCATTATCTGGATTAACACGAATTTTTCAAGATTTTTTTCGTCGTAAACGAGCAGACAGATTGGAGAAACAAGCTACTGTAGGCCAATTAATAAAAGCATTGAACAATGTGAAGTCTACCGTCAAGAAGACTGACGTAAAAGTCACGTGGAACACGAATATAAAACTACAACCGTGGTAAAAACATTCTTGGAGTTGATAGAAGATGATAACCAAGTATTCCATAAAATCCCGGGTAATACTTCAGTTGGCACAAGTGCCATGCCCCCAGTTCAACAACTGATCAGTGATGTCATCCAAGAAAGTTTACCGAATACTGAAACTCAAGCGAAACCAAATGAAAATGAAGAACGGAAGAGTCAAGAAACAAAGAAGCCGATGAAAACTAAATCTGATGCCAACCACCACAAAAATTTGATCAGAAGAAGTGAAAAAATTGTGTCGAATCATAAAGCAGATGAAACTAAAGACCTGTTCACACCGCAGTTTCAAAGGATTGTTTTGTTGCAACAATACAAACTGAATAAGATCCAACTGGAGAAGGAAACTATATTGGTGGCAACCATGAAGACGCAAACCGTTGAAAAGTCTACTCAAAATAATATTAATTTTTATGAATAGAACAAAGCAATATTCATCGATTTGAAAATATTCAGCTGGAAGAACTTACCCAAAGGAATGTCCTGTAAATTAAATATACGTATCGTATTGTTTTTTGCATTCACCTTCCATATTCGATGCCTATATTGTGTTTTTGTTTATTCAGAATTCTCAACTGTTAGCACAAATCAAATTTCCAGATATGTGTGGTAGACCCATTCCCCAAAAACAATTCTATCGATTTTGGACGGCCATTGTATCAATGTTTTGAATGATGGTCGAAAAAACGCCTTTTTGTATGAGAGGAGTTCGTGAGCAATTTCACCACCTCAAAAAATTGATTCGTTTTTGATTGTTCATTATTATTCGTTTCGTTATTTCATCTCATACTGTCGCTTGTTTGGCTTTCAAACACTAATGAATGATAAATTATAATAAGCCTCTGATTTACGGCTTTCATCAGTCTTCTAATCAAGTTGGGCATAAAATATTCTGTCAATGGTGAGCTGCATAAAATTACTTGTGTTACAACTTTCGTATGACAAAGTTTGGTGTTGATGCAAAAAGCATGATCATAATGAAATTTTCATTGAAAAAATATATTCCTCCATTATGAATATTCTAACTGACTTAAATCAATGAAATTTTTGAATCGTGTTGAAAAATTGCTTCGAAACTGTTTTCGAAAAGAAGAAAAAATTTCGAGAAAAAAGTCAGCTTCTCTCAAATAATGCCTATTTTGATAAAACAAGTTGTTTTAGGAAACGATGAGAGATATTGATATGTTATTTTCATTTTAGAGTTTCTCCAGAAACCTCTTACAAAATATCACTAATAAGGCTGAAACTCAGTGAAATGTTTGAAACTTATTCGGTTTGGCAAACATTTCATGCATTTTTCCTTCCATGGTTGAATGGAATAGTTAAATTAATAATTGATGAGGCCGATACCTGATGTAAATCGATATACATAATAAAACAATTGTTAAACTGATTTACACATATATTAAAAAGAATACTATATTCTTTTTAATATATGTGTAAATCAGTTTAACAATTGTTTTATTAGGAATAGTAACAAGTTGAATGTATGTGATGCATTCACTGAAAACATATTTCCATTCTGATTTTCAATCTTTCGTCAGGTTCCATTTCAAACATTTTCAATATTTTAATTTTTCTAACATTCCTCCACTTCTTCTTTTCTGTTGAAACTCGCTAGTCATTTTCACCAGAGAGGTCTGTTCTTGATGGTCTGAATAGTCAAGTTGTCTTTGTCCATCTCCTTGTGAATCGTGTTTCACCTAGTGGCGCATGGCCAGCATGCACTACTTATCAGGTTTGATATGTTGACTATTCTCTCAACAACACAGTTATTTTCGTGTCTTTGGATATGACCAGCGTGCACATCTTCCTCTCACTTTTGCTACGATTCGAACTACTTTGAAAGAAAGTCTCACGTAGTAATTGCCTACTCTTTCCAAGCAAGTCACATCTTACAACATCTTCATCTCATTCCTGTGTTATTATTGTTGTTGCACTTTTTTCGTAGTCCAGAATTCTGCTCCATATGTTGGGGCCCGTCGCACTTCTGTTTTTTTTCACCTTTCCCTTGATCTTGAACAGCATTTTGGGATAACAAAGAGCACCAGTTAGTGATCACCGATTGAACTATGCAGTATTCATTCGATGACTGTTATCTTTGTAAACATTGGCAGCAAGTATAAGGACGGAGTAAGTTGAATTTTCAGCAATGACGTACCTCTTATGCATACGTTTTTACCCACGTCGGCTGTTCTTTTTAGTCCATTGCAGTTTATGCATTCTGTCTCACTGCAACTGATACGTAATCCGTTTGTTTTGTTCTCACCCATTTGTTAATCGCTTCTTGAAGACCAGTGGCAGTTTTTCTTAGTAGCACAATGTTGTTTTTATTGTTCATGCACCACAAGGCAGGTTCATGTACCTATGTCAAGGGTCATTTACTTCATTCACTGGTGAAAAAGCAGGGGACCCAGTATTGATGGTGAATGTCGATGGTACTTTAGTGAACGCCTACCGGTGCCTGAAATGCAAAAAGTGAGTCCACTAAACTCCACTAAGCCCTGTGAGGCTTTCAGCACAGGTTGGAGTATGGATATACATATTTTAAACTATTGATATCTTTTTTTCTAGGACCGTGTGTGATGGATAGAGAGAACGTTTATTCATGTCATGAAAAAGAAAATCAATTTTACATACCTCATAAATGAAAATAATAATATTCTACCTATATATGAACATAGTAGAAGCAATATGCATCAAAACCATAAACATAGTTATAAAAACAAAACACACTCCACAACCGGAAGTTTTGAAGAACAACACTGGAGCAGACTCACACATCTATGACCTAGTTAATAATACCATAATCTGAATACTCTTGGGTACTGCAAAATATATTTCTAGTGAATAATGCCTTCAGAACCTTTCTAAAGAATATTTATAATCAATATTCAGCACTCTAACTCTCGGGGGTATCTTATTTTATAATTTGACAGTGACACAGTCTGTTCTTCTCTGACTTCTCTTCAATCGGCAAAAATTAGCTCTCAGATTATCTCTATACCGTGTTAGATGGTTTTGGAAGTGTCCGGGCGCCATGAAACGATTCTCGTTTTCCATAACATATACTACAGCATCCAGAATATATACAGCTGAAAAGGTCAGTACATCGAGCACCAAAAAGGCATCCCTTCAGTCCCCACCAAAAGAAACACCACCGTTCATGATCCTTATATGCTCTCAAGTTCTACCACAAGATTCTGGCTGTAAGGGGTATTTCATCTGTTACATGTATACATAAAAATTGTTTCGCCAAATACAGGTTGTATAGTTCTGTGACGAATGAGTACCATATACTTCACACGTATGCATCTGACTAGTACACATAATAGAATGAATTCATTTATGCATGCAACAAAATAACTGATCACAAATGTTGAATTAACGCTCTTCTCCATTTGAAATCTATGGTTACTTGTTCCATCCTAAATTTGCAGATAGTAACTCATATCTGTAATATGCATTGGATATTGTTTTCTCTTCTTCATTCAAAAATTTCTTTATCGACGTATGAGAAATTTTATAACAATGTTTAAAATATTCTCACATTTTTCTCTCATTGTCTACAGCCACGGCGCTATAAAACTAACCAAATATAGCAGAGACTATTTTTTATCATTTTCGTAAGAATACTTTCAATTCAGATAGAGGAATTAAGCACGGAAATAACAGATATCTGAGTTCGTCTGAAATTGAAATCATCAGTTTAGAACATTATTATGGTTTATTTGATTCTTTCATTTCCACGTCACAAGCGTTCTTAGGCTTAGAGGACTATATACAAACTTACTGTACAAATGTACAGTAAGCTGACTTACTGTACAACTGTACAGTAAGCTGACTTACTGGGTATACGCCAGTTCTTTGTTGAGAAACTCCACGAAAAAAAGATGAAGAGTTGTTACTTTATTGAACATAACGTATATACCAGATATAGCAGGAACTCTTTATCAATTCCGCAATACAGTAAATCCATATGTCTTCGTAGATACCCCTATTTGGCACAAATAATTTATAATGAATTGCCATTCGAATTGAAAACTATGGTTAACATCAAACAATTCAAGTCTGCCATAAAGATTGGATGAAAACAAAGGTCATATATATGATTCATCAATTGGTAACCATTTGAAAGCTAAAATGGTTGTAAAACAGTATATGATAATGTTACATTTTTAAAATATCGATATTTGCTTCTCCCCAATATTGTTATAATTTTTTTTAATGATAATTTTTCTTCAAATTATTGAAATAGATACCTTGCTATGTATGTATGTAAGTACTGAATATTGCAGAATATGAAAAATATATATTCTTCGTACTCAGCACAGGCTACGGTCTCTGTGAGAAAATGTATTATCTTTGTTTGAGCAACAAAATTGACAAGATAGATGATTTGAATAAAACTAAGTAGTTTTCTGATTTTCATCAGAAAATCTGAAGAAAATGTCTGAAAATCAGAAATTTACAGAGTTTTATTGAATAATGTATTTAGATTTTCGACAAGTATCGGCCCAATCGATTAATGACAAAATACATTTTAAAATTGAAATACTATTGTTTCATCTATATAATTTTATTCAAGAGAACCTTGATTTAGGATTGTTGTTATAATTATCGTTGTTCCTGAATCGTGATAGAATTGAAGCAATATTTCATTTCTTAACAACCAGTAAAGCCAAGCTTCGTAGCCTAGTCGGCAGAATATTCGACTATGGTGCGGTAGAGCTCGGTTACTGTAGGTCCACTGAACTCATATATATATATATATATATATATATATATATATATATATATATATATATATATATATATATATATATATAAATATATATATATATATATATATATATATATATATATATATATATATATATATTATAATTATAGTACAGTAAATTTTCGTGTTTAAACAACCACGTGTGGACATGAATAATATATTAATATTTTTATAGTGAAAATTGAGAATTGAAATTACATTTCAAAATAATATAAGTATCCTAGTCGAGTTCAAAACTTTTGAAATGTAAATTCAAATCTCAATTTTCACTGAAAAAATATTAATATAATATATATATATATATATATATATATATATATATATATATATATATATATATATATATATATATATATATATATATATATATATATAAATACTATAAATAGGGTTGTAATGATAGAATTATTATTAAATTTCCATGTTTTCCATTTCTTTCTGCAATTAATGATCGTTATGTGACAATAATTTATCTCTGAATGTGCAAAAATCTAACTTTATAGTTTTGGGTTCAAGTAAAACCCTTGAAACCAATAAAAATGAGGATTAATTGTAAAGATTAATTCTTTAATCGATTGGGCCAATACTTGATGAAAATCTAAATATATTATTTGAATAAAACTAAGTATTTTTTCGTTTTTCACTATAATTAATCTAAACATGACAATATCGTTTCTCCAACACAGTGGCTTCATCAGATGTTGATGATAAACTGTTTAATCAACAATATCTGATGAAGCCATTGTGTTGGCGAAACGATATTGTCATGTTTTGAGTTGATTATAGTGAAAATCGGAGAACTACTTAGTTCTATTTTAATTATGTAAAGATTATGGAATGAAAAATTAGAAGAATAGAAACAGTAACATTTTTAGGGCTATATGTTAGACAAAAAATTGAGTTTCAATGATCATGTTGATTTCAAAGCATCTAAAATTTCTAAAAGAATTAATTTTTGAAAAGAATATTAGAAAACCTGTCGACATATGTGAAATTATGGTTTTTCAAATTAATAATAATTCCCTATTTTGAATATTTCTCCACATTGTTATTTGGTTCGACTAAAGAAAAAATTCAACAATTACAAAAGTAACACAATAGAGCCATACGAACAATTTCAAAGTGTAATGTTATACCCCCGTTCAAATTATGCTGAACGATTTGTTACTTATCTCTGTGAAACAAAGAATACCTACTCTTTGCTCTATATATATTCATATTTTGAATAAAAAATCAGTTGCTTCGATATAATGTAATAAAAAATTAAACATATGTCAGTGATGTGCATGGGCATGATACTAGAAATACTGATAGTTTTTATCCAGAGTTTTAAGCTCTCTAAACCTAAAATTAGCATGTACTTTGACGGATTTAAGGCTTTCAACAATTTACCAAATATATTAAAAACTAGTACTAGTATTAACCTTCATAAGACCGACTCTAATAACTTACGTTCATGACCAAGTGGGGTACTCCTGTACCCCACAAAGTTTTTTGTCAGTTTCGATTGAATAGACAATTAAATGTATTTAAAATGTAAACTAAATTTAAATCTGGAGTTTTATTGAGATTTATTGATTATAATATTATAAAAAATGTAATTACTAACATTTATTACAAATGTGGTGAGCTTTTGAATGATCCTTGCAGACGTTTTTATTGCACTTGATGCATCGATTCCGACTCTTCCTATCTTTTTTCTGTCACAAAGATGACATCTGCCAATTTGAGGCATAGCAGGATCAGGATTAACGGGTTCTTGCGTAACTAGTTCCGGAACGACAAGCTCCATGTTTCTCCTAATGTTCAATTGCAAATTTGTATTGGTGGTGTACCTTCGTATTATGTTCCTCTTCCCCAATTCCTTTCCCAACTCTAATAAAAAGATTCTTCTATTATCCAGGTTTCTTTTTTCCCAATCGGGGTACTTGTTTATCCAGAGTTTGTAGGAGTTAGTTCCACCTATATCAAGAAGATGGTAAAACATTACCATTGGCCAACGGTTTGATTTTCGTTGAGTCGTGTACTCTTTCGCCAATTTATCGCTTGTATCCACAGCACCTTTAGTCTTATTATAATGTAAAATAATGTGGGGTTTGTGGTTAACAGTTTCTCCTCCAGTTTGGTCGTCTTTGTGCTCAGTAGATAATAAAATGACTGCAGTTTTCTTTTTGGGTACATACGAAACCATAGTTTTATCTTTCATAAATGCAAACATACTTGAAAATTCTTTTTTATATGTAGCAGGAAGTAACTCCTTGGGTATAAATGTCTTGTTTTTTCTCAAAGTACCACATAATGAAAGATTCTTCTCTAGAAGTTCATCAGCTAATTCTAAACTTGTGAAGAAATTGTCTGTAGTTATTCCGTGGCCTTGAGGTAAATGTTCCACCATGTCCAGAACAACTCTTTGACCCTGACCCTTTTCAGCTATGTTGCCTACCTTACCTAGAAAAAGTGATGACCGTGAAAACGTGAATTTAGGGTGCAACGTAAAATAAACTTACCTAAATATACTTGCATATTATGGGTATACGCTGTACCGCAATCTGCCAGTGCCCAAATTTTTAGGCCATATTTGTCAGGTTTACTCTTCATATATACTCTAAATGGAGCTCTTCCACGAAAAGTGACCAACTGTTCATCGACACATAAGTGATCTCCTGGATTGTATGCACGTTTGCAGTTATTCACGAAGTTATCGTAAATCTCTCGGATTGGGGCAAATTTGTCTGTTGCTCTCCTTTCTGCTCTAGTCTCGTAGTTATCAAAACGTAGGAAGCATAAAATCTGCTTGAATCTATTTCGAGACATTACAGCGGATATTACTGGTAGACAAAATACAGGATCCTGACTCCAACGCATTGTAAGTGGCTCCTTTGAGCTATGAAGAGCCCCCAAAATAAACAAGAGACCGATAAAAGCTTCAAGTTCCTCTTCTACAATAGGCTCAAATTGTACATTCTTATTTCCATACCATGCTTGGGCTTTTCTGTTTGTTTCGGTGATAATTGTATTTTTAATTTCCCCGTCAAAAAACAAACAGAAGGTCTCTCGTTTGCTAGTAAAAAATGAACTGTAGGGCGTTAGTCCTGCTGCTGTCTTTTGAATATTATGTTTTGCCCGTTTGACCCGTAAATTATACGGAATTTTAGACCACAAAGTTCCATATTTCGCTTTATATAAAGGTTCATCACATACCACATTGTTAGTTTCAGCCGACTCCTCCAAATCATTGCTTTCAGGACATTCGTTTTCTGTTATCATATCATCCACTTCCTCCACTTCCGTCACAAAATCATTTTCTTCAATATCACTTGCACTCTCATCTAATACACTGTCTATATAAAACTCGTCCGATTCTAATATTTCTAAGAGTTGTGCATCAGTGAGTCCTTTTCTTGCAGCCATATTTTACGTAAAATAAATACTGTTTACTATAAAAACACTACTCGCTCCGAAGAATAACAAACAACTGATTTTGCCTGTCGATCCGACAAGTCAGTTGCAGGTGTCAAGGACGCTGCGCCGACGCGAATGACGATAAATAACTGATTGTTACTAGGTGGGGTACACGCCTACCCCGCTCGATCTCCTTCGGTGGCCTTTTTTTTTGCATACATAGAAGACCAACTGGGGTACAGAAAAACCCCATCTCAAAATTATGTCGTAATTCAAAAACTACAGACAGGAAAGATATGAACAATGTTGATAATTGAAGCTACAACAATGATTTGAAGATAGAATATTGGAGAAATTGATACAAACTTTTTCCATGAAGTTACACACAAAATTATCACGTTGGGGTACACCTGTACCCCAATCGGTCTTATGAAGGTTAAGAAATTGACAGTTCAAAATATGTAGATTTTTTGTATAGCTTCATCTGAATAAATACTTTTATTATTATGAAGACATTTCTAATGAAAGAGTTTATATACGAAATTTTTAATATCACAGAAGCTCTAATATGGGAAATAAATGCTACATTGTTTGCATTTCGAAAACAAAATGTGAGAAAGTGACTTTATGTTAATTATGTTAATTACACAGCTTCTAATTCTAAAATATTAGATTATCAACCGAAATGGCATAATTTGATGAAACAATATTCTTGGAGCTTTCATTAGCATTGTTTTAATCTGGAGAATACTTAGTTTGATCAACATAATGAAATCGAAATGAGGATTAGATAATAGTTAAGTGCTCAATGTTTTATGAGCAAGAATGCCAAGCAAAGCACAAGTTTGTAATAGGTACATTCAGAAATGCAGTCTATACAACAGAAAATATGAATAATGGAAACGTTATTTCTGAGAGTAATTAACTTGATGGAGAGGATTCACCACTTCAGCAATATGAATGACTTCTATATAATTCAAGTTTAAACTGAAGCAGGCTTGGGTAATTAGACGTCTAGTTCTACAACCGAAATTTTCGTGAATCACTCATTCAACTAATTATTGAATACTCGAATATTGTTCAAATATTGCGACGTTTCGAAGTATTCCTTCTTCTTCGAAAGGAACATCATACTGAATGTATAAATGCAGTTTTCAATGATAAATTTGGATGAGAATTATGTTAATACTTCATGAGGCCGACACTTGGAGACAATTAATATCCATAATGAAACAATATTCAGAATTTTCTCATAATTTCATACAAATACGCATGACGACGTTTCGAAGTACTACTTCTTTATCGAATGCTGGATTGATACTGAGTACTGAGTATTAACCCAGCATTTGATAAAGAAGTTGCACTCTGAAACGTGGTAATGCATACTTCTATTAAATTATGAGAAAATTCTAAATATTGTTTCATTAGAGAATTATGTTTCGAAAAATAATACAAGGAGAAAAATAATGAAAAAAGAAGAGCAGAATATTCCGATACATTTTAATATGCATTTTGATCGATATTTTGATCAAGATTAAATATGCATATAGATATCAATTTCCTCCAATTGTCGATATCATCAACTTCAGGAAATTATTTAATTATTTCGATGGCACTAAATCTGAACAGGTTTAAATTTCTCAACCTATAATTAACAATTGTCATCTTCTTCGATTTAGAATTTTTAAATTCCGATATATTCGTATATTTTCTCAAATTCCTTGTATCGTTTGACTCAATTAATTCTCACTTGAATTGTTAGTAGGTATTCCATTCGATTGGAATGCTTTTCGTAGTTGTAACACTTGATGCATTTCGGGTTTTACGTTAGAGCATGATATAATGAAATTGAAAATTTTGAGTTCCTTATCACAGCAACAAAAGACTCATGAAAATGGAAGAGTATAATTCATAACCTTTCATAGAGTTGATTGACTTGAGTGAAAAATTTATTCTTCACTGAGTGAAAAATAAATCGAGTCGACACCTACGTTGTGAATCTGAATTAGGTTTTTGTATTATATAACCATAAATTAGAATACTTCATCATTATAAAAATAAAAATTTTAATCAAACGCTTGGCTCAATATTTCACGAAGTTTCATTTGCCATAAAGCAAGAGTTTGGTTGAATTTTTTCGTAGTCACGTTTCACCAAGATGTAAGCGAGAATTCAATCTAGGTTATAATGCGTATAACTTATTATTATGTTCATCTTTCACATAATAATAATTCATCATTGCATTTAAGTTTATCCCCTCAAATGACACTGACCCTTCATAGAGAATTTCTACCTAACTAATTTTCTCCCTAAATGAAATTGATAAGACTACACTTTCATTTCCATATCAGTTTTTGAAATACAGACAGACCCACACACTAATTAAAATCAGATAACATTTCGTACGTAACCGAAAATTTCGATTGTTATGTTTGAGACTGGTTTTCTCATGGAATATTCAGTTGTTGAGTGAGTATACGACTTTATGAATTATGTTTATGAATTTCATTCCGATACATGTATTTGATGGGTATTGCTCAGAGTGAAAGTTTTTGTTATTTTCATTCATCAACTGCGATGCGCAGTTGCACATTATTCAATTCATTCGAATATCTTTTGTGTAGGTTTCAGTGAAACTAGTTAACACGAGGCTACGTTGAAAATATCTGAAATAGCTTGAAATTATGCCGAAAAAAGCAAATGAATGCACCTTAAAACGTTATAATTTTGTTTAGTTTCACATATTCTCGTCGAAAAGGATGAAACGAGTGAGTTTAGTTTTGTAACGTCAAGTTGGTACTCCTCCGGCCTACTGCTGAGTAGGTCTGATTGTCATGTTGTGTTCCTTGTAAGATGACGGAAAGTTAACCTGACTGGGGAAAAAAAAGGTTGGCTGGTTTTTTTTTTTTGATAAATGATGGAAACCTTATTATCATTATCATAGGAGACGTGTCGAGACCTTCATCAAATTATATGCTTTTTCTTTTGAGGAATTTTGATTGGTAAAAAGAATAAGTATTTAGTATTGGGATAATTTGTGGTCGTTAAATTATTCTGTCATTGTTTGTTATTTGGAAATTGTGAACAAAAGAAATACACATCAGGGGATCACACGTTTTCGTGATACACAGTAAACCGTACACAACATCTCTGCGTAAGTGCAAGTATTTTCAGTTTAGTTTTGATTATTTGTTTGATGGAGGCTGTTGTGTTTAAGGGTAACTATTTTTATTAAAACTTTTACGTTTCCTTCTTTTGGATTTCGCCGTTTTTTTGTGTATTGGAATTATTGAGAATCATCGTTCTGAGAAGGTTTGGCACAATAGAACTTTGAGCCTAAAGCTGGTAGTTTGAGTACGCTTGGTGTGGTGAGAGTATTCCAGCACATTGTTTGAAGAGACAATTGATATTTAATTCTATTTTCATTTTATTTGCTTTGAGATTACTTTAATTCAATACTTTTTCAATATTTTTGCTAAAGATTCCTTTTTATTTAAACATTCACAATATATTATATAATCTGATACAAACGGACAAAAAAAAAGAAAAAAAACGTATGCATGCAGGCAAGTAAAAAGAAACATACACTTCAATACTACCCAAATAATACCCTTTGAAGTAACCCCAGCATTCATTTGAGAAGAAATTCGTCGCTTACTCCAAGTAGAACTGAAAGAATCAGATATCAGTGATTTATACCAGTTAGGCAAGAAGAACAACTGCCCCATAAAAGTCGAATTCATTTCATATTTCAAGAAAAAGGAAGTAATTTTTAATGCACGAAAATTGAAAGGATCTCAGATATCAATAGCCAATGACTTAACGCCCCGACAGAGAGAAGAAATAAGAAAATCGAAGAGTTTTCTAGAGAAAATCAAATATAGAACATACAAAAAGACTTATATATGAGAAAACAGAATTATTGTCGGAACAAAAGAATACACCTTGGGACAGTTAGAAAGTTCAGAAGGAACTACATCAAGGGGTACACCTCTTATGGCGAAAGATGAAATAAACACTCGGAACGAAGATAGCAGCTCAGAAGAAGAAAAATCTGATTACAAAAGTGAAGACGCTGTTTTTGTTGAAAATAATAAAATTGAGCCGCAAAAATCATCAGAGACACTGGAAATAAACAAATTACCAAAATACTCTAACCTAATAACTCACAAACAAGTGACGGCAGGTACCACTGTAACAAAAAGAATGAAACTAAGAAAGGATTCGGCTGTGAATTAAAGATGAAGGTTATTATGTGTGTATACAGGTTTTAAGACTTAATTTTGAATAATAATAAGCAGAGACAATTAGTGTATTTGACCTCATACATTTCATATTATATCCTTCATTTCAAAATATGGATTAGTTCATTAGAGATTATCAGTTTTCAATACACAACAAAACAAGTAACCGATTTATATGATTTAAGTAAATGTTCATATCATGGGAAATTAAAAATAATTCAGATGAATATTAGAAGTCTATATAAGAATTTCGATGAGTTTGTGCTTTTTCTTGAAAATATATCGCAAGATTTCGATGTCATTGTGTTGACAGAGACTCATCAGATTTATGATTCAAAACTGTACAATTTAAAGGGGTACGACTATATATATATATATATATATATATATATATATATATATATATATATATATATATATATATATATATATATATATATATATAGTTTGAAAGTTTTTAGTTTTGACAAAGTTGTAATATAACAACGAAACGTCAACAGAAATAAACTTTTTCATATTAAAAAAGCCTGTTAATGCTAAAAACTTTCAAACTAAATACCTCAAACAGGCAATAAATCAATTTCAAGATATATATATATATATATATATATATATATATATATATATATATATATATATATATATATATATATATATATATATATATATATATATATATATATAATATATATATATATATATATATATATATATATATATATATATATATATATATATATATATATAACAATGGAACCTACAACCGAAATGACGGTATCGTAATGTTCGTTGGCGATAGATTAAATTATAATTAGCAGATAATACAAATGGATGAAATCAATGCAATTGAACTAAATATATATAGCAAAAAATCTTCACAAACGAAAATTACAGCAATTTATAAATCTCCCCAATATTTATTATCGAACCTGAATGAACAACTAATTATGTACTTAAAAAATCCTCTTTGTGTAAAAAACATATTATCACAGGTGACTTGAATATAGATCTGTTAAATCAACAACACACCACATGTGAATATAAGAATCTTATCCACACTTTCGGATTCAAATCTATAATAAATGATATTACCCGTCCGAGTAGTAAAACTTGTCTGGATCACTTCTTTGTTAAAGGTTGGAACACAGAAACAGAGAGAGAATTAATTTATCTTTTATTCGTTTCAGTTTTTTTCTAGTATTTCAAATTATTAATTTTCTTTTATACCTATATATATATATATAATCATGTTATCATTTATTGAACCAAGTGGATATTACTGTTAGGAAGAACTGAGATCAAGAACTGTTAGATCTGATGGAGTTTTTGTTCGATCTACCAGAAGACCAATTGATTGTACCGAGGACTTTCAAGCCTCTGGCGTCTGGCATTAAATTTTTCCTACTCAATTAACCCACTCCATTTTCACCTTAGCTAACTGTGGTGTGAAACAGTCCATTAACTTTCAGTTCTCACTCAGCAGTCACTCAGGTTTTGAACCAGAGGTTAATCGAAGGTATACATCTTGTGTGTGTGAGATCTAAAATTTTTACGGATCTATATGTGCAAAATGTGCAATCAAAAACTCCTTGGAGACCTTAGGCTTCGTGAATATTCTCATATGACGTTAAAAATTTATTACACTGTAATTTTAGAGTTGAAGCACCAGTGAAATGATTCACCAATCAGATTGATATGTGTGGTTCCCTTTTTCAATTATAAAATGATCTTATAATTAACAGATGATAGAAAAGTTGAAATAAAACAGGTAATTAAATATCAAGTACAGAGTCTTTTATGAATCACATGAGTACTTCTTTCTTGAAACTTGGCTTGATCAGAGGTTCTCACATGAAGAGGTAACCTTGCGAAACAATCAAAATTCTGAAATTTGTCCATACTACGCCATCATAAAAGTAGATTTTGTTTGTTTCTGATGTCATATCTGTGAAAATCTGCATCAGTATCGATGGTCTAGATTTCCTAATAATCAAATACACCTCCTTTGAAGTCCAAAAATATGCACTTATTCAGGAGAAAACCCTACAGAGGTACACTTTATCTTATAAGTGACTCAATTAAGGCTAAGTACTATGTTCTGAAAACATGAAGGAAAACACCCAGTCAGATGACTTGAGGATGATATAAATTACTCTTCACCAGCTTGTCGGACACTTGACTAACATTTGTCTTCCAAGTTGATCTGACATCAATTAAAACACCATAAAATTTCATGAGGTCATAAGGATCGATACTCACAATATTTCGTCTCACAGAAAATAAATTTGCGATTGATTTTTCCTCATTAAATGTTATTTTCGCAGAGAACATTTCAACTATAATCTATCTTGTTGCCCTACTTCACTAAGTAAAGTTGGTCAGTATTCGACACAGACAAAGTTGTGTCATCACAAAACAGTTGTACGAGGCACCCGGCAAGTCATCAGGAAGATCCTTGATTGAAAAAAAATGCAGAGGACCCACTACTGAGAGTTGTGGAACCCCTTCTCTACCAAGGCACACCTCGAATACTCTCGTATTATGCATAGATAACTCCTCCTAATTGAGCTTGAATTCATCTGGAAAACATGAGCATACACACAGAAAAATTAATTCATATCATGGGTTTTTTAGAAAACTGATTCGTCGAACGCCCTGCATTATGGAAAAGGTATAAACATTATCTTCATTCTTATAACCAATTTATCAATACTAATTAATCATTCAATCATTTCCGAAAGTTTTATTTCAACTGTATAGTGCCATTCAACTAAAACTTCTGATTCAACTAAGTTAGATGCGACTTGGAAATATAATGAATTATCTCGGATTGATTAATTTGAAATGACTCTTGTTATTTTTATAACTGTATGGCCACCATGACCCAGATCTAATTGAGTTACATGAAACATTATATAGTCTTCTATATAACTTCATTTATCGAATATCAAATTCAATAACTGTTCGCAGTTCATAAAACTGATGAACTGCGAAGATTTTCACCATGGGTGGTTATTTTCATCTGTCCCTTTTCGAACTTGATTATGTTCAGCTGACTGAAACCTTCAAGGCTACAAGCAGAGGATTTGATTTTTTCAAACAGAAGTTTAGGGAACCAACTAAGAATAATAATGTATTTATTCAGAAGAATTGCTACATCATACCAAAAAATATAGTAATAAGAAGTTAACTAAAGAAAATTAAAATAATGGAAAGTCAAATACTGTGAATTAAGTAAAGTAAAAATATAAGTAACATAATATAGTAGAACAACAAAAACGTTATACTTAGTACCTAACTAATATAACATGATAAACATCAATTAGAGTACTTGCAGAAACAAAGCCCAATTGAATTAGAGTGACTTTGAACTGTATTGAATTTTGACTGATTTTTTGAGATGGACGTTTCCAAAAGTCTTTTTAAGACATTCGAACTTTCTCAGTTTTTTATATGTGCAGGAAGTACATTAAATTCAATTAAACCTTAATACAAAATAGATTTCAGCTTTTGTGTAGTGTTACATTTTTCAAGGATAGAGTCTGTTTTGAATCTCGTACTATAATTATGTTTATCTTTAAATAATCGAACTCTATCACTAATGTAGGTTAGTAACATATTTCTTTTCAGTTGAAATGAAAACTTGAACTTGAATGAAAAATGAACATTTGTATATTAAACAAAACTCTTCGACTAAGAGATAACATATAAAACACATTGAGCATGGATTTGACAGGTGTATATCTATAATATTTTAATATAAATATCGTAGCTCTATTTTGTATTTTTTCTAATTGACTTATTGGATATTATGGACCAATTAAACAATAAGGAACAACAGAATTGTCGATGAGGAAGGGCAATGGCTTTATAGAGTGACAACTTTGTACTCATAGACAAAGACTTACTGATTCGTGATAAGAATCCTACATTTTGAAAAGTTCAAATTCGAATTCAAAATTTTACCCAAGTATTTAATATGCTCATCGTGAACAGAGGATTTTCCGTTCACAAGAATATATATATATATATATATATATATATATATATATATATATATATATATATATATATATATATATATATATATATATATATATATGTATATATATAGGGTGATTTTTTTTTCGATAATTTTTTTTTCTTGATCCCGTCCCAAAATTTTGTTGAAAATACCCCCTAAAAAATTCTCTGATAGTTTGAGTCCTTAATATTAATATTAAGTGCTCGACCAAGATGTAAAGATTTCCCGCTTAAAATACACGAAAACTCTAATTTTTTATTTTTGAATTTCTATAGCTCAGCGGCATTGCATGGCATAGCTTTGACCATAGACAGGTATTTCTAAGAATTGAACACTCTACAGAAACGCCTATTGCGGCAAAGTCGTAACTCACACTGACGAGGTAGTACAGGTCACTAAACCTAATTTTTTCGTAAAATTCACGTTTTTTCGCATTTATCTCGGAAATGACAAGAGATATCGAAAAAATGTTAATGAAAGACTTGTAGGAAATTGAATTTCCTACAAATAGGTCAGCAAACCGAATCAATAAGGTCAATATTTGGCGTGATATTGAGCCTTGAAGTGATTTTTCTGTGATTTTTTTGCTGATCATTAACTTAAATTCAATAAAATCTCATTTTCTTCCACTGTAACATCATATTTTTTGTTCAATATATTTTTGTAAGGCTAAAAAGTAGAATATAATGAATTTCTCACATAATTGAGGCTCTCCTGGTTCAGGAATCTTAAAAAAAATAATGAATTTAGGTATTTCTGCATAAAACTTATAAATTTAACTACGCTTACATAATTTATATATTATTAACAATTCTTCAAATTATTATAATTTGAGTCATTTAAACAACAATGGATTATTTATGAAGATAGAAACGATAATACCGAAAAATGATTATTGAAAGTAAAAAAATTTATGGTTAGATTTATTTATCGTTAATATATTGTGATTTTTGACAAGAAGATGTATATAGAGAGCGATGGCGTTGAACAGTCTGAAAAACTTTCTGTCTCTCATCTTCGTTATGAGTCAATACTTTAAAACTTTCGGCTAGTGCTACTCCCCTTTCTGCAGTGTCGTTCACTACTTTTAAGCTTTTTAATATATTATAACATTGTTTATACTGAAGATTTGATTCGCATGAACTTGGATCAGTATACAGAAAGTCATAAGGGAGCTATAAGAAAATATTGATCTTATTGATTCGGTTTGCTGACCTCCTTGTAGGAAATTAAATTTCATGAAAAAAAACATGAATTTTACGAAAAAATTAGGTTTTTGTGACCTGTACTACCTCGTCAGTGTGAGTTAAGACTTTGCCGCAATTGGCATTTTTGTAGAGTGTTCAATTCTTAGAAACACCTGTCTATGGTCAAAGCTATGCCATGTAATGCCACTGAGCTATAGAAATTCAAAAATAAAAAATCAGAATTTTTGGTGTATTTTGAACGGGAAATTTTAACACTCCTTAATACAGCAATTAATATCAATATTAAGGGCTCAAAATATCAGTGAATTTTGAACAAAATTTCACGACGGGATCAAGAAAAAAAAATAATCGAAAAAAAAAATGACCCTAATATATATATATATATATATATATATATATATATATATATATATATATATATATATATATATATATATATATATATATATATATATATATATATATATATATATATATATATATATATATATATATATATATATATATATATATATATATATATATATATATATATATATATATATATATATATATATATATATATATATATATATATATATATATATATATATATATATATATATATATATATCAACCTGCACATTTATCATTCGTGATTTCTTGGCGAAAATACTAAATTTTGGTTTTCCTGCACTCAAATTCAATCTTTCATCACACGAGTAACTTGTTCAATTCAATGTTCATATCCGATACCATTTGATGTAAATCTGAACTGTTAATTACATCTAAAAGGTGGTCCCCTTTTCACAAGGAACCTGTTTACAAATACCACCTCCTACGTTTTTAAGGCTCTTGAGTTCTTCCTTCATATATATATATATATATATATATATATATATATATATATATATATATATATATTGTCATTTTTATCATTTTATACATATTATCTACAGAATAAATAATGAGATATCTATTAAAAAATGAGAGCTAATAAGAAACACTAGTCTAAAAATTACTAACTGAAGAGTTCTTTATTCGACTAGGTTCGCCTTTCACTTCATTATTAATACTGAATATATATTATAAAGACATCCTTTGATATTTGATATAACAGACATATTAGAAAGGATGTCTTTGTAATATGTATTCAGTCTTGATAATGCCGTAAAAGACGAAACTAGTGGAATAAAGTTAGAAAATCAGTTAGTGATTTTTAGACAAATATTTCTCATTACCTCTCATTCAAATATGAACTATTACATAAATGATTCATCGTCCACTGAATTTATTTAAGTTATCTAGTTATTCTTGGTACACCTTACAGTTTCATTCTCAACACAATGTTGATGATAGTTTCAGTGTACATTCCCCAAGACACAAATCATCCAAATTCCTACTTCTATTAGTTTTTTATTCATATAATGAGTGCTTTATTGGATTCCTGAATGGCAACTCACTCAAAATCAATTGCTTGGGGAGCGCGAGTGTGAACATCTATTATGAATCTGTGTAAACAAGCACGTCCCATCAGGCTTTCAAGTTTAGACATGTCAAATTGAAGCTTGCGTGCTCATTATTCACTCTCTAATCGTGAAATGCAACAAATTGTTTGAGGCTAAGCGAAGGAGGTCTAGATTGAATCTTAACAGACAATTTATCTGGGAAGCACAGCGTTGTGTTTATTTGTGCCTGAATAGGTTTCTTGCATTATTTTCGACGGAGAGCTTATTTGCTCAAATTACAAACTTGGTGAATCACTTCAACGTGTTCTGTTTACGTTTTCTTCAACTTAACCCACCTTCCTGAATTAGCAACGGGTTGTGATCGGACCGAATACAGATAGATGCTCATACAGAACAATGACTCTTGTATTCGATTCAAGCATACTTCATGATAATAATAATAATTATAATAATATAAACTTTATTAAGCTAAAATTGCTATACAAACTCTTATCTACAAACAATCTTACATACTATTCCCAATATACATTTCTCCCAATTCAAACTCAAATCTACTCATATTTGAAATACTTTTAATTTCATTTGGTAAGGTATTATGTTTTTCTTGAGCCTTAAAAAACAATGAATTCTGACTTTTCGAACTTCGTATGATGAGGTATAAATTTCTGTCCATTTCTAGTGTTATACTCGTGTACCTGATCAAAGTGCATAATTATTTCGTTAAAATAATTTGGCATTAAATCACATTCAATTTTATGAATGAATATAAGAACTTTCATTTGACAAAACTCCTCAATCATAATCCAAATTAATTTTCACTTCAATATTACTCGCATTGCACGATTTTGTAATAACTCAATTTTTTTGTGTCAGTTTTATGTGCCAGATACAGAACTGCACCTGCATAATGACAATACAGAAGGATGATACAATTATATACTGTCCCTCTTGACTATTTACTTAAATAATCACACATCTATTAAGTACTCCTATTTGTCTTGAAATTTTTTCACATATATATTCGATATGTTCACCGAAATTCAACCTATCATCTATTATTTACCAAAATATTCAAAAGAATTGACTATTTCAATAGTTACATTTTCAATTTTACACCAAAACTTTCAATCATCCACTCTGCTTTCCGTTTTTGTTTCGCCAACATCATTACTTTGGTTTTATCAATATTAAGTTTCAGCTTGTTTTCTTTCAGCCATTCACTTATATTTTCCATGTCTTCAGATAGTTTCACTCGCACATCCTCCACATTTGTTCCCACTAGGTACAACACTATCGTCTGCAAATATGTGGCACCTGAAATGCTTTATCACCTATACTAAATCAAATATACACAATGAATAGCAGTGGTCCTAGGATGCTTACTTGGGGCACTCCACAATTAATTTGTATTTCCTCTGACTGCACTTTTTCCCACCGAACAATTTGTTTTCTATTTAAAAGATTGTTTACAAACCAACACAATGCTGTTCCTTCAATTCCATTTACTTTCAGTTTTTTAATCAATCTACTCCGGTCTACTGCCTCAAAGGCTGGTTTGAAATCCAAGAATACAACTATAGTTACCAAGTCGTTATCATTATTATCTATCCAGCTGTTCAATGTGTACTGAAATGCAGTTTCACAACTGTGATTTTGTTTTGTGAAAACCTGATTGATACTTTGTTGAAATGTTAGTCTTGTCTACATAGTCTAATGATGCTATAATATAATTAAATATAATGCTGAGCAGAAATTTGATCAGGATATTAATTTTTATTTCAATTTATTTCAAAAGTGATAATTTTCGATCTCAATATTGGAGACAAACTTGTAACGGTTTTCTGGATCTCGCATTAGATGCAGTGGATCATGACCTTACATGGAATAAACTGAGCAGCGCGGGCCAAGTACTTGAACTTTTCAAATCATATCTTCTATCAGAATTTCAGAAGAGCAATTCCTACATCAGAAGTTTCAAGTTGTTTCTGTTTTCAGTAACTAAAAATTTCACAGTTCAGATATCAGAGTTCAGTTATCTTTTTGGTGAATATCAACAGTTTATCTAAAGCAACCTAAAATGCGAAACTAGTTTTTCTCTGCTAAGGAACTGGTATTATGTGTAGGGTATTGAATTGAAAAGAGACATCCGAAAGAGCCGACAAGACTTTCATAAACATCAAAGCCGGTATGGCTCTCGATTCATTAACACTCCTAATTCATATTAGGAGTGCTTTCTCAAAGAAAAACCCAAGAAGAATGAGCTTAAGATTAATTCCACAGATTTCATCTACATCAATAGTTGCAAGATTCCGGTAGTATAAAATCAGTAGAAAATATTAAATATTTCTATAATAATTTCAAGTCGAATGCACAAACGGAATATTTGAACATAAGAATGAGAAAACTAACTCATAAATTCAATGAGTTACTTGGGGTTAGTTGGTTGCTGCCTATGATAGTAACCCCATCAATTCGATCATAAATTAGAAATATATTTTTGAAGTAGTTTTGTTCAATCAAAACCGGTTCTCCTCGGATCTATCATATGAGCAATCTGGTTTACTTTCACACGAGTGTATTTTTAAAATATATTGTTATTTTCAATTACACTCAGGAACAGCAATTTTGTTGTCTTAGATTTGTGACTTGTTTCTGATTAATTTTGCTCTCTGAATTCAAAAATGTAATCTTTCGCGTCAACTTTTCCAACTACAAGATACCCTCTCTTTACCATAAAAGTCATACACAAAGGGCATACAGAGGAAAATAAAGTGTCTACTAACCAAACATATTAGAATATTCTATTCATACAAAGGTCATTATAATATCAAATGTCAAATTGTGTTCAAACAAAAAATAAAAAAAGATATTAGGGCAAAAATTTCTGCTTATAACATTTCCTAGAATGTTCAATCTGGAGATATTCTCTCTTGATGCTCCAAGTAGTCAGCCATTACACTGACATCCTATCTACCTGGATACCTTGCCTTCATAACATTCAAATCTTGGTGGAATCGCTCACCCTGTTCATCGCTAATAGCTCAAGATTTTCTGGAAAGTTAGCAAGATGTCTATGTCAAAAATGCAATGCGGTACTCATATAGCCAAGCTTTTTGAAGCTTTGTGCGAGTTGTTGAACAATTTCGATATAATTCTGGGCTAGTGTGTTTCCAAGAAAAACCTTAACAATACTTTCGAATGACAACCGTGCATTATTTTCGAGTTCAGTAGTTCTTTTAATGAAACTTTCATCATTTTAATTAATTGCTGAATCTGTGGACCATCAAAGACATAAGCCTTCATCTTTCCATATAACATGTTGAGAAATGCCGAAATGATATATTTAAAACAGTCCCCTTCAGTTGACAAAGTTTTAACAAATTGCTTTATGAGACCTAGGCCTTTTATATGCAAAGGCGGAAATATAATGTTTCTTCTGTCGACAAATGGCTGATTTAGAATGTTTGGATCACGAGGTTACAGGACAGATCTTGGAGGGCACTTTGACTGCACTCAATGCTTCTCACGAGCTCTGCTGTCCTCATACATAGAAAACAGGGATACTTGGTATATCCGCGTTGCTGGCCAAGAGGGAAACAAACCGTTTTAAAGTCAACACAGATGATCCATAGGTGTAATTTATATTGCAACAACTCAATGACCTTCTTTATGGCTTAGTATTGTTCATGCAGAGAAACTGAATGACCTATTGGTACTGAACCATATAAGCTTCCATTGTGGAGGAGAACATACTTCAAGCTACGTTTGGAACTATCCATGAATCGCCATTCAGTTGCGTTATAGTTGAAATTCCCTACTCTTTCATTAAAACAGCTATGTCATGGCAATACACAAATCTATCAGCACTCCGAAAGAACTGCAGAAATCTACTTTCTCTCGATCGAAAGTGGGTGACTTTAGCTCCTTCTTCTAACAATTTTTTTTTGTAAAGTCTTAATGCTAAATTTTTTTTTTTTGATGGACCCAAATCTCGTACCAAGTAATTTAACTACTGCTGATTAAATCCTTCACGAACAGAATCATCGTCAAATTTCAAATCTTTGTCGCTGGAGTCACTTCGATCGTCGCTCAACTCATTTCGTCGTTACTGAAAAAAGTTCCGCCGACAGAAGTGCAGTGAGGCTCTCTGTAATTCGCGTTCAGTTTCGCGACGCGTAATAGTATGCCCAACAATTATAGAGAAAAAACTTGAAGTGATAGAAAAAAAAATTTGTGGAATCAGCGTGTCAATTAACCTCAAAACAGCCTGAAAATCGAAGTCAACAGAAATTAAATTACAAATTGTTCCCCAGTGTAATTGATCTTTCATTTAACAATTATATTAATCACACAATTGGTACAAGAACTAATGTTAATGGACAGTTTTCGCATCATAGTGCAACACAAAGAAAATGAATTACTTCGGACTGAAAATATCGAATTTACTGCCACAAAAATTGAAAAACCGATAATATTCCGGAAATTATACGTGAGTAGATAATCAGCAACACCAAAGATTATGAAACAAACAATTGTATTCATTCGAAGTAAGATGTTGATGTTAAGAGTAAGTATGTAAGATAATGAATATTCAAACTTTTAGCAAGTATATAGAGTAAGTTGTAATTATAATTTAAAGTCTCACAGACTCACAGTTCATTTTACATGTATTACGACAAATGATCATCTACTTGTACTAAATACTCCGAATGTTCGAAGTCGCTACTTGACTAAAAATAGATTTTTAGTAGATTTTAAATTAAATTGGTATCAAAAACACTGTTTTTCAGATTTGCACACTCATATTGAACAAGTGTTCAATTCGAAGAAGCCACCATAAGGATGGAAAAAACGTAAGAATTGTTCTTCATTGAACAATAAGGAACTAAGTCTTATAACTTTGTCTATAGGTGGTTATCTACTTATAGGTGGTATATATATATATATATATATATATATATATATATATATATATATATATATATATATATATATATATATATATATATATATATATATATATATATATATATATATATATATATATATATATATATATATATATATATATATATATATATATATATATATATATATATAATTTTTTGTGCTTATGGCACTGAATGAAATATTCAAGAAAATGAACACCAGAACGATCATTTGAAAAATTCAAATTAATCAAGAGAATGTTATGGTAGAGCTAGATATGTGAACGTGTACGATGTGATGTCTCCATTATCCTTCAATGTATAAATGTTAGAGAAATATTGAAATTGCTGCCACACCTGATGAAAGTTATTTTATTTCCTGAAATACGGGAATAATTTTGGATCAAAACAATATCAATTATAACAGTCTCACATACATCGGTGAGTCCAGTGAAAAACTCAAATCTCTTCTTTTCAAGTATAACATCCACATTGCTTACCGTACTGGAAATAACTTAGGAAAACATATCAAAAATAAAAAATCTAAGGTCAACAAAAATAAAAAATCAGGTGTATATAAAATTAACTGTGGTAGTTGTGATAAGTTTTATATTGGTAGAACGTTTAGAAGTTTTCAAATAAGTATTTCGGAACATAAACGTAGCTTTGATAATGAGAAGACAGATTCTCATTATGCAAATCATTTGATTAATGAAAATCATATATTCAATTCCGATTTTGAAATTTTGAATACCGCAAACAAGGGAATGAAGCTTAATTTTTAGAATCACTTCAAATTAATAAATACAAATATTCTGGCAACCTTTTGAACAGCCAAATCGATCATACCTCAAGCCCCCTTCTCAATCTTTTCAAAATTACTTAGTTTACTATATAGTAGTTCAGTATGAATTGATCTTTTCTACCTGTTATGTACCTGTTTTCTTTGTATTCATAATTTGAGTTTATATATTGTATGTTTTCGAGAACTTGTCATTAGTCTGCACGTAGCATTTGAAAAAAGTGAATCTCATCGAAAGGTACGTCATGCAGTATTCTTTTTAATATATGTGTAAATCAGTTTAACAATTGTTTTATCAGGCTTAATTTCTTGGTATTATTGTGGATAATGAGTTGAGAGGGTCGGATCATAAAGTTCACATAAATAAAAACTTAACCCAGCCTTTTATGTAATATACAAAATGAAAAACTCTCTACCAGTACATACAATACTACAGGCGTACTATAGTTTAGTATATAAGTTGTTTGAGTTATGGTATTATACCGTTAGGCAATTCAGTGGACCACAGTCGTGTATTGATGGCTCAAAAAAGGATTAAAAGTCTCATGTTTGATTTCAAGTTACGCGATTTATGTAAGCCACCATTATGTAAGATTTATGTATTTATTGCCCGTAGAATACTTCCCTATCGTCAATTTATTTATATAAATTTCTAGTGTATGTACAGGATAAGCAGACGAAATGTCCATATTCAACCGAAACGTATAATTATGATAATAGAAATTCAAATATATTATTTGTACTCGAACATAACACAGCGAGGTATGAAAAGTCCCCCTCCTACCAATGCGTAAATTATTTAACGATCTGACTAATGAAACTAAAAATCTTTGCGGTGCCAGGTTTAAGAAAATAGTAAAGGAGGTATTCTTGAGAAAGTCCTCTTATAGTGTAGGCGAGTATAGTGCACCTTCTTGATAAAAATATTCTTAAATAAGTAATTTCCTTCTTTGACTTGTCCTATATATTTCTTATGTCTTACTGGATTAAATAAATATTAATATTTTTATTATCATCTAGTAGGTATGTATACAATGTTTTCGTTACCAATTCAATGATAATAAGAAATCTATATCTCTGAAACGTATAATATTTCTTATCTTTTTTTAGAAACGAAAAGAAATATTAAAATGAAACCGGAAAATTCAATTCAAGAAATATGTGGCGCCGTACTTTATTGGATTACCCTTAGATAACGATAAAAAATCATTTCATTAAATATGCATTAGATTTCACATAGATAGCTATGCAACGCTAACGATAGTCACTTGAGCATTTCAAATGTTTCTGGCTTTGTCGACAAATCTCGTCCTAGCTAAAAGCCTGTTTAATTAGAACTGACTGAAATGAAGTATGAAATACAGCATCATTTCATGTACATGAACAAAATGTACGCCTGAGTGTGACAAATTTCATATTTTATACGTGATTTATGCGTCGACTCAGAAACTTCTGGAGAGCTTTTAGCTCTGCCTGTTTGCATTTAATTTAGTTGCAAAATGTCACGAAAGTTTGAGTCACTTTGACAAAAATAAATTGATTGCCTCAATCTGAATATTAGAATAAAGCATCGAATATCAGAAAATGAAGCCGAATTCCAGTATAGAAATCTGAAAACCAAATTGAATTTATTCATGGAAATTTTCCATAGAATTTAGGTCATTACTCTATCTTACCTATCACATGAAATTCTTAAATATAAAAAAAATATATTGAAAGTTTTTAGCATTAACAGGCTTTTTTAATATGAAAAAGTTTATTTCTGTTGACGTTTCGTTGTTATATTACAACTTTGTCAAAACTAATAAACTAATAAAGTTGTAATATAACAACGAAACGTCAACAGAAATAAACTTTTTCATATTAAAAAAGCCTGTTAATGCTAAAAACTTTCAAAACAAATACCTCAAACAGGCAATAAATCAATTTCAAGATATATATATATATATATATATATATATATATATATATATATATATATATATATATATAAATATATAATTTTGAATGTTTTTAGCAATAACAGACTTCTTTTGATATGAAAAACTTTATTTTTGTTGACGTTCCGAATTAGTTTTGACAAAGTGACAAAGTTGTGATATACAACGAAACGTCAACAAAAATAAAGTTTCTCATATCGAAAGAAGCCCGTTATTCTCAAAAACATTCAGAATAATATATCTTGAATAGGCAATAAATCAATTTTAATATATATATATATATATATATATATATATATATATATATATATATAATCTTCGACGTAGAATCTTCTACGTCGGCACCTTGTCCGATCAATAACAAGTTTTAAATCGATATCTTGTATTATCGTGAATTATGTTCTGTTTTCTTTTATAATTTGACCGAGTAATTATTGTATGATATAATTCGAAAAAGGTCGCAGTGACGACTGTAACGTAATTTCAATATACACATTCGAAATGATTTATTAATTAAGTATTAATGAACCACACAAACTTAGAGTAAATATATCTCCAATATAATTAAATATGAATCAAGAAATTCAATCTGTAAATATATATAGGTATATATATATATATATATATATATATATATATATATATATATATATATATATATATATATATATATATATATATATATATATATATATATATATATATATATATATATATATATATATATATATATATATATATATATATATATATATATATATATATATATAAGGAAATGAAATTTTTTGCGCTTATGGCACTGAATGAAATATTTAAGAAAATGAACACTAGAACATTCATTTGAAAAATTGAAATTAATCAAGAGAATGTTATAGTAGAGCTAGATATGTGAACGTGTACGATGTGATGTCTCCATTATCCTTCAAGGGATAAATGTTAGAGAAATATTGAAATCGATGCCACACCTGATGGAAGTGCGAGACATATATGTTTCGTTCTGCAAGGAACTCGTCAGTCGCACCACGTCCAATTAATTAATTTCAATTTTTCAAATGAATGTTCTAGTGTTCATTTTCTTATATATATATATATATATATATAATTGAATGAATACTCAAATTCAAACACTTGAACTTTTCATTTACACTTTTTTGTCAACACAGTATGACGCGTTTCGTTGTTACAAACGACTTCTTCAGATGCCAATAGAATACTAGTATTCTGCTAATAGTATTCTGTTAGCATCTGTAGACGACGTTTGTAACGCCGAAACGCGTCATGCTATGTTATGCTAACAAAAAAGTGTAAATATTTTAGCAATAACAGGCTTTTTAATATGAAAAAGTTTATTTTCGTTTGAATTTTTTATTTTTTTTTTATTCCTCTGTTAATGAAAATCAATGAGTGAAGATACAAAAAAACTAATTTAATTTTTCTAAAAACTAAGTTTGACATTTGATATCCATAGTAACTCATAAATTCAATTATTCCTTAGTTTTGACAAAGTTGTAATATAACAACGAAACGTCAACAAAAATAAACTTTTTCATATTAAAAAAGCCTGTTATTGCTGAAAACTTTCAAAATGTATATATATATATATATATATATATATATATATATATATATATATATATATATATATATATATATATATATATATATATATATATATATATATGTATATATATATATATATATATATATATATATATATATATATATATGTGTGTGTGTGTGTGTATGATACGTATAATGAATATATGTAGTCGGTTGTTATTCTTTTTGCTCAAATGTGTGTATTGTATCAGTTACTCTGTTCAATAACAATGTAATTCTGAGTTGAATAGGCAGATCAGATATACCCAACTTGAAGTTTGGTTCATAAAGTCATTAAATAATAAGGGATGTAGGAGTCGATCCGAACAACCTTGCTCACAAAAACAAATTGTTGTTTATATTAGTGGTTAGTCAAAATCCTAAATAACGTTTCAGCTCGAGGGATCGCTACCATGGGGCAAATAAATTAAAACTTTTTGGGGCAGCCTTATTAATTATCCGCAGTTGAAAAGTTGTGGATTTGGGAATTAACCCGCATGTGACTAATATAATCAACTGAAATATTCTCATGTTTATGAAATCACTAGCGAATTCTATTTCAACGCAAATTTCCAGTTATCTCTATGAAAAAATGTATACTTTTATCAAATTCATTCGTTTTGAACCGTAAAATGTTTCATTCATAGTTTCAATAAAATTTCAGCACAGTGTCATTACAACTAGTTCGTTGTAATTTTTACATGTGAATAAATCCAAATAATATCGACTTTTGTATTTGAATTGAACAAATATCAATTATACACACAAAAATATTTCGTTTATTTTAATGAAACCTTTGTATGGTGGAGCTATACAGCTTCACAATACGAAAGGTTCCAAATATATTAGATAACAGATTCTTAGTTTCTACAGGTCAATATTTCAACTCAGATGATACATCCAATTCGATTGAACAGTTATACCCGAGGACAATAGCCTAATATCGACACTTTTTCACATTCTAGATTCATACTGTTTTCTACGAACACAATCTCAATCATTAGTGAAGAAAACACATTTGAATTTTACAGTGAAAATAAAAATTAAAATTGGACTTCATCAAAACTGCCGTAAAGACTTTTTATCGGGTGAATGTTACGTCCTATAAGAGCAACTTTGTTTGTTGAATATTTTCATGAAATCAGACACGTTTGTAAACAATATTGATGAATACACCATATTCATCTCTTCAACTTTTCAACTTCAAGTTTTTGAAATATATCTGAAGTTCATAACTTCGCAGAAACCTATATATATATATATATATATATATATATATATATATATATATATATATATATATATATATATATATATATATATATATATATATATAATATATATAAGAAAATGAATACTAGAACATTCATCCAAAAAACTCACATCAATCGAAATGATTTTATGGTAGAGCTAGCTATGTGAACATGGATGATGTGATGCATTTTGCTTAAAAGAATTAATGTACGAGAAATATCGAAATCGATGTCACACATGATGGAAGTATAAAACAGCTGTTTAGTTCCAAAATATTTAATTCCCTCGAAAATGTCTCATAATAGGCCAATGAAATCACTTAAGCAACTTATTGACGTTATCACATGATAACATTTGTCGAATATACATTGCAATTCAGTAAATACCTTCGGGTATAAAAAAGATTTGCACGTTCGATGCTTGGTGTGTCTATGATCAGAGAGATCATCTTCCATCTTCATTTCTCTAGATGGAATCGTGAAGTTTTCATAACCTGGTGTTTCAAGTCGAGTCATAAGAAGGTGCTTGGAATATTAAAACATGGCCCCACTTCGATGGACGTAGTGCAACCAACGAGTTTCTTGTAGAACGAAACACATGTCTTGCACCACCATCAGGTGTGTCATCGATTTCAATCTTTTTCTAACACACATGCCTTGAAGAATAAATGAGACATCACATCGTACAAGTTCACATGGCTAGCTCCACTATCAGATTGCCTTGTTGTGTTTTGATTACGCAACAAATTTGGATTCCCGTCAACATTATTCATTCTTACCTGGTTGACTAACGTCAGTTTGTACTGTTGTCTGAGTTCATACCTACGCCTAGAATACCCCAGAGGTCTAATCTGTGGACCTTGTTATTCATTCTGTTAGTGAATGATCTAATGGATAATATAGACTCTCCTCATTTGATCGCGGACGATTGGAAACTATATCATGTAATTAGATCACAGGACAACTGTGTTCAACTTCAGCTCGCACTGGACAATGTTGCCAGTGGTGTGAGGATAATTATTCGAGTTTGAATGTGTCAGAGTGTATTGTTGTCTCTTTCACAAGAGAAAAAGATCGAACTGAGTGTGATAATAGTGTTTGTGATCAGGTTCTTCCTTGTTCTGATAAGGTGAGACATCTTGGTATAGTCTTTGATCATAAACTCTCCTTCAAATTTCACAAAACTTATTTCATCTTTGAAAAAACTGAACTCCAGCAAGGACGTCGGCGAAGTGCTGTAGCATAATGCAGAGACAACTATATGCCTACAGTGCGTGGGCGAGCAAATGGAGAAGTACACCCTACGCAAGTGAAACACAATCCATACTCTTCCACCATTTCAGTTATTCCAAATCTCCCAAATTTTCTAAAAATTATGTTCGCTTGTCCCTGTGGGGTGAAAACTTGGGACTACAGGACGAAATCATTTACTTGGGTGTAACATTTTCGAAGTACAACTCCTGGAATGCCGACCATGCCAAAACTGTCACGAAAGTCAGTAATCGACTAGAACTACTGTATGCACTTTAAGGTCGAATTGTCGATGCGATCCTAGTACTCCCCTCAACACATAGAAAACTATATTCTTCCTGTGATCGCGTACACATACCTGCTCTACTCCAGCCTCCAAAAACGGTTAGTGATGTCTATCGAGAGCTGCGAACGAGCAATCTGCCGCAGCATCTTCAGACTTCACAAACGATATCCTTCTTGTCCACGAGTTATATTATATTCTTTACAACGAAATAACCAAAATGGCCTCACTTGCTCTGATAGAAGTAATAGAACTATAATAGTAGTGATAGAACTCATTCTCATTACTCATAACAATTGAGTGAGTTCAGAGATATCGATAGTATTTTCTATGTAGTTTATAAGTCTAAGTATTCGTCACTATATTATTTGAACCACAAACCAATGAGGATACATTTACATGAACTTTTCGTGTGTGGTGCGAATATGTTATTATTTTCCAGGTTTGAGATATCAGGCATCTGAGACAGAAAAAAAAATTATCAAAATACGGAAAATGTTCTCACCTATCACCTTGTGAATATAATTTCACTCTGCAAGAATATTTCAACATTGTCTATGGGTATATACTCATTCATACTCGAATTCCAAACAATTTGAAATTTCTGTAGGAATTCTTATTTCCCTACAAAACTTCGTGCTACGCATCCTGATAAAATATTCATGTTACAAAGGACCCAACAATGCCAATTGTGTACTTTAAATGTAGAAAAGGGGTTCTTTATTTGAGACAGAAACTAAACCGTATGACGCAAGAGGTAAATGGAATAAAGTGAGTAGATGCTCCGGGCATTTATCAGCATCAATATTTCAAACAAGCTGGAATATCTGTTTGCCGAAGACACGATCGATAGCTCGAGTAAAGACGTGAAATATTTATTTAGGTGGGCACTAAGACTTTCGACGAAACACATTTGGTGCAACCCATGTCCATTTATTCTACAATGTCAATATTGAGTTCTGGTGAGGGTAGCGGTAATTTCATTTTTACAAGGTGGTAAACACATATTCAAGTATATTTGCCAATTCAAGTGACACGTGGCTAATTTATATTGGAAAATACTTATATATTTCCCTGTGTATTTCATCACATCACCATGAAAATTTTGAATTTTCTTGGTGAAAAGTTCGAAAAAATTCCTACGGTGTTGAATTTTGGACCACTCAGTCAAGAAATAGTAATAATAATAATAATGTATTTATTTAGCAGAATTGCTACATCATATTACAAAATATAGTAATAACAAGTTAATTAAAAAATAAAATAATTGAAAGTAAAATACTGTGAATAAAGTAAGGTACCAATATATGTAAATAACATGGTATAGTAGAAAAACAAAAACGTTATACTTAGCACCTAACTAATATTACATGATAAACATCAATTTAGAGTACTAGCAGAAACAAAGCCCAATTGAATTAGAGTGACTTTAAACTGTATTGCATTTGGTTGAGATGAACGTTCTCAAAAGTCTTTTAAATACTTTTAAACTTCCACAATTTTTTATATGTACAGGAAGTCCATTCAATTCAATTAAACCTTTTTTCAAAATAGATTTTAGCTTTTGTGTAGTGTTACATTTTCCAAGGATAAAGTCTGTTTTGAATCTCGTATTATAATTATGTACATCTTTAAATAATCGAACTCTATCACTAATGTACGTTGGTAACATGTTCCTTTTCAGTTTAATAATGAACACTTGTACATTAAACACAAATTCTTGGCTAACAGATAACATATTTAACACATTAATCATGGATTTGACAGGTGTGTATCTATTACATTTTAATATAGATCTCATAGCCCTATTTTGTATTTGTTCTAACCGACTTACTTGATATTGAGGACGATTTAACAATAAGGAACAACAGAATTGTAAATAAGGAAGTGCAATGACTTTAAAGAGTGACAACTTTGTACTCATAGACAAAGATTTGCCGATTCGTGATTTTGAATCCTACTTTTTTCGAAAATCCCGAAATTTCATCTCCGTTTGATATATTTCATAGCGATCTCTGATGTCATATTTTTGATTTTCGTGCATTAAGTTGACTTCTGTGATTCTCCATTCAATTTGAATTTATATTGTCTATATGGTGTACTTCTGTCTCCGGACTTCACATTTGAGGTTATGATTTTTCTGTAGTGAACAATCCCATACTCATAAATGAAATCATATATAAAATATTTGAACATTTCAAATAAACACTAATATGAGAATACATCATTTTGGTGAAGTGAAATACATGTTTATAACAAATATTTATGTTCATTTTATATATTTGAATTTCCACGTTACTATTCCAAGTTAACTATTTTTAATTATTGATTTGATACTTAAATCGATTTCATGATCAAATTTTGGAAATGGGTTTACAAAAGCATTATATGATTACTATTATGTGGCAAGAAATGAGTTATACAAGAATTACATAATTATAAAGAATCGAAATAAATGAACCTCACATATTTAACTACAAGTGATGTCGTAAAGTGTGTTAGTTTTGAACTGTGAATAACAAATATATAGATTACTAACTTTTGAAACAAATTTAACTAAATTAATATATTATTAAAAGGAATTAACTATATTTGAAAAATGGAATGCATGAAATATGACTTCGTCGAAACAATCAATTCAGAAGCTTTATATATATATATATATATATATATATATATATATATATATATATATATATATATATATATATATATATATATATATATTTATAGATATATAAATTTAAAAGTTTTAAACAGGTATGAAAATGGAAATGAAGATATTTACGGTATTTACTAGCAATTTATGTGACATGTTATGTGACGATTTATGTTTTTTGTTCTTGTGGCAGCCGTTCACATATGTTTGAAGCTAATTGGCTATCATCAGAACGGCGTAGTTCAAGTTATTCGATGTTCAAACTCTGTTTTGAAGACTGGATCAATGTCTACATGTAATACGATATTAATACCTTCTAGAAATTTTGTACCGACAATAAGATAAATTTGAATGGTTTGTACAGGTACGAAAATAGAAATAAAGAAATATACTGTATTTACCTGCATTTTAATCAACATCCACGTTTGAACATCGAATGACTTGAACTACGCTGTTCTGATGATAGCCAATTACCTTGAAACATATTGCAGGTAAATACCGTAAATTTCCTCATTTCTATATATATATATATATATATATATATATATATATATATATATATATATATATATATATATATATATATATATATATATATATATATATATATATATATATATATATATATATATATATATATATATATATATATATTTATGAGTATATTTAAAAAATGAGTTATCGGCAAAAATTAGGTTCACTGTAAAAGAGACGTAACCAATTTGTTAACCTGGTCGATATTTCGATTATGGTTATGATCTTCTTTAGGACTCTTAGGATTAGGATTTGTTATAAAGTAAGAAATGCTAATAAAATGTCATGACCTAAAAATTCTTAAATCTTACGGCTAGCGAGGCTTACTGTTTGAACAAGACCATAAGCAACAGTATATGTAGTTGAAAAATATATGCTAATATACAGAAACTGGATGTTGTTAATAAAAATAAAATATATCTGACAAAATATAAATTGCAATAACCTAACTAAATTATTGAACCGATAAAGCAGAGTTTCCGGAGCACAGTTGATGCCACCGAAAAACCACAGAAGGTAAAAAGTAAATCACTCTAGAAACAAAATCATCACGAGCAAGTAACAACCTCTGAGTTTCGATAGACATTTTCTGTGTATATATATATATATATATATATATATATATATATATATATATATATATATATATATATATATATATATATATATATATATATATATATATATATATATATATATATATATATATATATATATATATACATTTCAAAATGGATTTACTTCAAATATAAAAGTTCACATTCGAAAGAAGGAGTTTGTGATATGAAATCACAACTTATAAAATGAAATACAAGTATAGGAAAAACAATTAGATGCTGATCAAACTTATACATACATAAAAACATGAACACTCTCATACCTATATTTTCACATATTAACACATGTTCACACATACATGTATTTGAGTGAATGTGAATTCTGTACGTGAATATAGATCAATGATTATTCTAGCAGATATTATGCATATCAAGAAAACTTGATTTAATATCAGTAACACAACAGTTGAAAATATCCACCTTGACTCCCAAAATATTACAAACATCGTGTTTATATATATATTGTTCAAACATCGTGTGCAATGGATAAAATTTTAGAACATTCGTTTTAGCTGCTAGAAGGTAGATTTGTGGTTTAATGTCTGGAAAAAGCTCTTGGAACAATAAAGTTAAGCTTTTGCAATAATTCCTGACTTCCCACGTTATTGTTATGTATTTTATGCAAAAAAATTATTGCATTGGCATTTCCTTCGCGCACCGAGTGTGTCCACATTATGCCGACTTATATGTTTTTCATGTTGTGTACTTATAAGTGGATATATACCATCAATTATGAAGCTCAAAAGATTCATTCGTTGTATAGACTCCAGTCGATCGATATGTAGGTGATAATCAGGATTCCAGACTGTTGATCCGTATTTATGATTAGATTTTACGAAAGCATATACAATGTTTTCAGTGTTGATAATTTGCAAATTCCTAATCAATGGGAGTAAATAAATCATATACTCTGCATCTATATATGCTACAGCTGTTACTGTAGCATTGATAAGTGGCACAATAGTTAGTTGAAAATCGAAGGTTACGCCAAGGTCAATAAATGTTTTAGGTCTTCCCAAAATATTATATAACCAATTCCGTAGATGAAATTTATAAAATTATATTCTGTGGAGAACGACATATCATGACATTTGGGATGTTGAGAGTTAATTTGTTGAGAGCGCATCAATTTACAATATTACGCAACTTTCTAGCAATGCGTTCAGAGTCACCAATGCTAGAAACATTATGAGAAATCTTAAAGTCATCAGCGAAGAATAAACCCTCTACATCTATGGTATCGATTATATCAAGCGACTTTGAAGTCGGAGGACACGGCCATCTGGACTACAGTCAAGACATCGGCGGAGTGCTGTCGCATAATGCAGAGACAACCAGATGCCTACAGTGAGTGGGTAAGAAAATCGTGAATTACACCCAACCCAAGTAAAACACAATCCATACTCTTCCATCATCTTAATTAATCCAAATCTCCGAAATTTTCTAAAAATAATGTTCGCTTGTCGCTTTGGGGTGAAACCTTGAGACTACAGGACGAAATGATTTAATTGGGTGTAACATTTTCGAAGTACAACTCCTGGAATGTCGACCTTGCCAAAACTTGTCAATTTACTCCGTAATTGAGCAAACCTGCTGTATGCACTTTAGGTAGAATTTGAGGACGCGATCCTCGAATTCTCCTCAACACATACAAGACTATATTCACTATGTCACCGCGTACAGATGTCTGTTCTACTCCACCTTCCAAAAACGGCTAGTGAGTTCTATCGATAGCTGCGAACGAGCAATCTACCGCAGCATCTTCAGACCTCACAGACAATATCCTTCTTGTCTACGAATTAAATTCTTGTTCACGAAATAACCGAAATGCCCCCACTTCTCACCCACATCGAAAAACTCCAAGCTCGATATTCCCAATGTACTCTCAACGGTTCCAATCTAGGGGCACGAGCAACGCTGACGATTCAATGGTACAGACCCAAACGTGTTCTACGCAGAAAACCAGAAGCGAAGTCCGTAACACGGATTCTGCATTCTATTCACCAGCTTCCAGACGATATTCTCCATCACCTAGAGGACATACCACTCCGCATCTGTTAGCCTGCGATAAGTCTCGATATCGAGCGAAAAGTCGAAAGTTCGCGAGTGAGTAAGCTGTGTTATTCTTTCAGCGTGTTATTCTTTCTACTGTAACAATATTAAAAATATTATGTTCAACATTGTAGGTAAAATTTTTTGTGGTTTCCTGTACCGTCAAATGTCAGATGAGTTGAAAATCTGACATTCGACTGAATGGCACGTAGAGATGAGTCAGTCAGAGTCGCACCTTTAACATATGATGGAAACATGTATTGAAACATTATTTTGTAAAAATGGTTGACGACGTTCTCGAGACCTTATAACCTTCCACCTTTTAATCGAAAACCAACAATGAATTTTAATGTGAACAAAAATCTCAATAAAACGTCTTTTCATTCACTCATTATATCATGTATGAACATTGCAGAAAGCAAATGACCAAATATGGAACTTTGGGGCACTCCAGATGAAGCTTGGTATTCAATTGATTCATACTCCCGCCTAAAAACTCGCCACTTAAGCCTATCAAGTACGATTCCAAAAGTTTGATAAAGGTTTTCGAAAGCCCGAAAATGCCTGTTTATTCAGCAGAATACCGTGGTCAAGCCTGTCGAGCGCTTTACAGAAATCCGTATATACCACACCAGTCTGTGGGAATTCCCGAATGGAGAATTAAGATATTCGAAAAAGATCACAGGTTCAATTCAAATCACCGCACTGACTGGCGATGAGAAAGTCTTCAAATATCGAAAAGTTTATTTGCTTTTCACGTGAAGGTTCACAAAGTGTTTTTCTCCTCATTCGAATATAAGACCTGTGGGTGTTTTGAAAGTCATCGATTTTTGATTGATTGATTAAATATGAACAGATGATTCATAATAATGATGAAACAATTGTATCCTATTATCATTCAACCAGACCAATGATTTTTTCGAAGCGCACTCAATATTCACTCAAAAGTGGTAGGTTCGTTCTCGGTGACAACATTTGTGTAGACAGCTCCCAGTATTTACTATATATATATATATATATATATATATATATATATATATATATATATATATATATATATATATATATATATATATATATATATATATATATATATATATATATATATATATATATATATATATGTCTCTACATATAAATATTTAGGCAAACCTATGTTCCTCTCATCTCCTTAGTTGGTACAACAGTGAGATTGAAAAAATATTTTCTTCGCATATTTCTGTAATAGAAATATTCGAAGACCCTTGTTACTATATATCAGATCAAATATGTTTTGGCATGAATAAATGCAGAATGATTTCAACATTATTTAGGAACTTCGAGAAAGTAACAAGCATCGGAATTTCAAGCGATGAATACCAAATATATCAAAATGGATGGAATGCGAAAACATAATTGTATGGATCGCTTGAAAAGAGAATTTCATGAAGGTTATTATGGAGCTAATTCTTACATTTTCTTGTAGATTATCGGCAATAGCTTAAATATACAGATTCTTATTCACATTTAGCGTTATTCTTCAGATTGTTATTTTTTTTCAAATAAATAGTTTCATTGATTGATGACAATTTCAAACTTTGGTACTGCATCCACTTTATGTATTTACTTTTGAATTATATACTTCAGAAGAACATATTTTTTTCTGAATCACTTCAAAACATTGATATGGTTGAAATCTGTAGCAGAACGTCAACCAGAGATGTTAGGTTTTTATAAGGTTTACCCGGATTAAGTCCGAAATATATTTTATAAATTAAATCAATCTCATCCAAAATTGTTGGATAAAAATTGCTTCAGTCGGCTAAATTCAACATTAGCCTTTAGATTAGATTTTGGACTTGAGCGGTAACATGTATATATATATATATATATATATATATATATATATATATATATATATATATATACGGGGACTGTTCAAAATAAAAATTGAATTTACAATTTTTGCGGGCTGTGTACATTAGATTTTCTAAATTTTATTTTTGTTATGTTGAAATTCTTACCATTCTTACGTAGAATTTGAAAAAGGTGAATCTCATCGAAACGTGCGTCATGTAGTATTCTTTTTAATATATGTGTAAATCTTGACTAAACAATTGTTTTATTATAAGTATCGGCCTCATCAATCATTAAATATTAAATTTATTGGGAGTCTAGTATTTTTTTAATTATTACATTTCAAGTTGATTGATTGTTCGGTGATATCTTGGTGCAATATTATGATTCATATTACATGAAAAACACTTGGTTCCACAATTTTATTGAGCTGATGTTTGATAATTTTTCAGGGTGTTACCAACTTTCAAAAGCTATACCGACCGTGAAACAAAGCAAAGTGATCTTTTTGCAATAATTTCCATATCAGTTTTTCAGCAACACGTATCAAACAAGCAAGATGAAAGGAACATATGCGATTCTGAAAGTTAAAAATAAATTGGAATAAATTACTAAAAAATCAACATTCATTGAGATGACCATAAATGTGTTCACTCACGCTCTTCAACTGCAAGTTCTACATTGATGAAGAATGAACGGTGATTTGTCAGTGCTCGCGAATTTTGCTATTCACTATAATGGAGTACTTTGCCCCTCGATGTAGCCATAAATTGTAGGTTGCATGGGAATAACAAATGAATCTCTATTGTGTGTTTTTCCAGTAAATATGTTTAGCCCGCAATATTTTTCGGTTAAAAATTTCAAACATTTCAGTTAATTGTTTCACTCGACTCTTGAATTCAATATTTCGTCAGCTGGGACAATTTTGGGACTACCCTACCATGCAATTATTTCCTTACTGTTAATATATGAAGAAATATATATATATATATATATATATATATATATATATATATATATATATATATATATATATATATATATATATATAACGTATTAATATTTTTGTAGTGAAAATTGAGGATTGAAATTACATTTCAAGAGCTTTGAACTCGACAGTGACTCCAGTCGAGTCTAACAAATTGAACCTACAGTAATAAGGTTGGAGAAAGGGTCAAAAAAATCATACAATTTATATGTAATAAATATACAATTACATGTTCTCAAAAACATGACGAGGAATAAACCATTTAGTTTTTTCTAATTTCATCATTTAATCATTTAATTTTAGCTAATTGATATCAATAATAGAATCCAAGAGTTAAATGAAAATTCAAAATATCAAAAGACCACATAGCTTTTGACAAGTGAAATTATTTCACCGAAGTTCTGACAAAAAACTTGACAAAAATCATATCCTCTGATATTCATATATGGACTAATATTTTGATTGAAATTTTCCTGAAAATTTTTTTCAGAAAAAAGATTTTACTGGCAATGATTACAGAGACTTGACGATTTCAATATTCATTTTGTCAGAAGCCCAAACCCAAAATTAATTGAGTTGAATATAAAGGGCGTTTGTTTTAGAGGTATAGAACTTTAAATTGCAATAAAACAACGATGAATCATTCGATTGACAAGATTTTTTTTTATTCGAAAGATAATCTTGTGGAATTACATTTCAAATATGACTTCTGGCATATAACAGCCACGGCTGGATCGAATGTAGTCCAATCTGGACGTCCAATTTTCGATGAATTTTTACATTTGTTGCCGTATATCGGCAATAACACTGCGAATATTGTCTTGAAAAAGTTCAAGCTTTTGTGGCTTATTAGCATAGACCAATGACTTTACATAGCCCCACAGAAAGTAGTCTAGCGGTGTTAAATTACAAGATCTTGGAGGCCAATTCACAGGCCCAAAACGTGAAATGGGGCGGTCACCAAACGTGTCTTTCAATAAATCGATTGTGCTACGAGCTGTGTGACATGTTGTGCCGTCTTGTTGAAACCACAGCTCCTGGACATCATGGTTGTTCAATTCAGGAATGAAAAGCTTAGTAATCATGGCTCTATACCGATCACCATTGACTGTAAAGTTCTGGCCTTCATCGTTTTTGAAGAAGTACGGACCAATGATTCCACCAGCCCATAAAGCGCACCAAACTGTCAGTTTTTCTGGATGTAACGGTGTTTTGACATACATTTGAGGATTTTCTTCACTCCAAATGCGGCAGTTTTGTTTGTTGACGTAGCCATTCGTCATCTCGTTTTGGGCCCATTCGACGAATCTACGCCTTGTTGTATGATCGTGAGCCTATTCACGATGAATTGAACTGAGAATAAATCACTTCTCAGCTGTTGAATCGGTAGCCATTTTCAACAGTAATGCCAACTCAAAGTTCTATACCTCTAAAAAAAACACCCAATATTCATGTTCGATTCTGCCGCTTTAAGATTGCAACAAGAAGATTAAAAAGGATTGTAATACAACAGTTATTCGCTCACCTCATTCATTGGATCAAAAAATTATCAAGCATATTATTCATTTCTAGTGGTGAAATGTCGGGATGAATTAATAATTGTTGAACCAAAACTGGTGATGTAATTAGTCTTCAAATTCTCAGGAGAAACTTTATCCAGATTCTCATAGTATATGCGAAATAATGAGTTTCAACAAATCAACAATGACCATTTGTGATTTCTGAAATTCTTCACAACTGTTGAGGTTGCTCAAAATCACCCTAAGACATATGCGAAAAGCGAATGAAGTAATTTTGTAACCGAGTATTCGTTGCCTCTTTGATAAATATTTCTGTCGATTAAATCTCATACCCGGGAATATCGGGAAGAATTCCAAAATTCCTGCTCCGATTATTAAATTCTTCAACATAGATTTCGAATGAGTTCGTCGCTTTTGAATATTACCCCATGTCGAATTATACTGGAACTTGAAAATTCTGATCAGAAGAATAGGGAGTGTACTTGTACAATTTATCGGCAACAGTTTCAACGGCATACCACAATGAATTAATGATTATTATAATATACCACATTACATACTATACCAACAAAGCAAGAAAGAACTCAATTCTGAAAGAAATATAATACTATTTTCTGCTAGAGTGCTTACAGTGAACTGTCAGTTCATATTTTTAATACACAACAAAACGTGAACGTAAAAATCTTATTAGAAGGTTCATTACTCTGCAGTTGGAAAAAGAAAAAGAATTTTATGGAGCTAAATTGTCCTGAGCGCAGCGAGCGTCAGAAAATAATTAAAAGTGAATTAATTAAATGTCTAATGGTTAAACTGGCGTTTTAAATTTTGATATTAAACAGTAAATCATAAACCTATGAGGATATATAGCTCCATATATATATATATATATATATATATATATATATATATATATATATATATATATATATATATATATATATATAAATATATATATATATATATATATATATATATATATATATATATATATATATATATATATATATATATATATATATATATATATATATATATATATATATATATATATATATATATATATATATATATATATATATATATATATATATATATATATATATATATATATATATATATATATATATATATATATATATATATATATATATATATATATATATATATATATAAGGAAATGAAATTTTTTTGCTTATGGCACTGAATGAAATATTTAAGAAAATGAACACTAGAACATTCATTCGAAAATTTCAAATTAATCAAGAGAATGTTATAGTAGAGCTAGATATGTAAACGTGTACGATGTGATGTCTCCATTATCCTTCAAGACATAAATATTAGAGAAATATTGAAATCGATGCCACACCTGATGGAAGTGCGAGACATATATGTTTCGTTCTGCAAGGAACTCGTCAGTCACACCACGTCCATCGAAGTGAGGCAACGATTTCAACCTCCAAGCATCTTCTTGTGACTTCAAGTGGAAGACCGATACCTACGGGTATAGAAGATATGTGAAATTTCGATGCTCGGTGTGTCTATAATCTGAGAGGTGTTTTCTACTGATTCCCATAGATGTAATTGTGGAGTATTCATAACTCTACGGTCTTCCACTTGGAGTCACAAGAAGATGCTTGGGGGTTGAAATCGTTGCCTCACTTCGATGGACGTGGTGCGACTGACGAGTTCCTTGCAGAACGAAACATATATGTCTCGCACTTCCATCAGGTGTGGCATCGACTTCAATATTTCTCTAACATTTATGCCTTGAAAGATAATGGAGACATCACATCGTACACGTTCACATATCTAGCTCTACTATATCTTCCTCTTGATTAATTTGAATTTTTCGAATGAATGTTCTAGTAATCATTTTCTTATATATATATATATATAATATATATATATATATATATATATATATATATATATATATATATATATATATATATATATATATATATATATATATATATATATATATATTTTCATTTATATATATATATATATATATATATATATAAGAAAAAGTATATATATATATATATATATATATATATATATATATATATATATATATATATATATATTATAAAATGAACACTAGAACATCCATTTGAATAATTCAAATTAACCAAGAGAATGTTATAGTAGAGCTAGATATGTGAACGTGTACGATGTGATGTCTCCATTATCCTTCAAGGAATAAATGTTAGAGAAATATCAAAATCGATGCCAAACTTGATGGACGTGCGAGACATATATGTTTCGTTCTGCAAGGAACTCGTCAGTCGCACCACGACCATCGAAGTGAGGCAACGATTTCAACCTCCAAGTATCTTCTTGTGACTCCAAGTGGAAGACCGTAGAGTAATAAATACTCCACAATTCCATCTATAGGAATCAGTAGAAAACACCTCTCGGATTACACACACCAAGCATCGAAATTTCACATATCTTCTATACCCGAGGTATCTACTAAATTGCAATGTCTATTTGAAAAATATCATCATACGATGTTTTCAAATGTCAATAGGTTGCGTTAGTAGTACGCTCGTGTTTATTACCGTATTTTAGGCGCCTATTCGGCGATATTTTTAAGGAAATGAAGTTTTTTTTTGCTTATGGCACTGAGTGAAATATTCAAGAAAAATATTTAAGAAAATGAACACTAGAACATCCATTTGAATAATTCAAATTAACCAACAGAATGTTATAGTAGAGCTAGATATGTGACATAACATATAATAGATATACATTCTCTTGGTTAATTTGAATTATTTAAACGGATGTTCTAGTGTTCATTTCCTTAAATATTTCATTCAGTGCCATAAGCACACAAAAAAACTCATTTCTTTATATATATATATATATATATATATATATATATATATATATATATATATATATATATATATATATATATATATATATATATATATATATATATATATATATATATATATATATATATATATATATATATATATATATATATATATATATATATATATATATATATATATATATATATTATTTTGAAAGTTTTCAGCAATAACAGGCTTTTTGATATGAAAAAGTTGATTTTTGTTGACGTTTCGTTGTTATATTACAAATTTGTCAAAACTAATGAATGATTGAATTTATGAGTTACTATAGATATCAAATGTCAAACTCATTTTTTAGAAAAATCAAATTAGTTTTTTTGTATCTCCATTTATTGATTTTCATTATCAGAGGAAAATTTCTGGCTTAGCATTCGCTTCGGAAGTTTTAGTCTTCTTCACCATGAGGAAACCTCTGAAAAACTCATGGTAAGCAAGGTGATTTTAATAAGTGTGATTCATATTTACATTTTATAATTACTTATAGTTTTTCATATATACTTATCCAGAATATGTATATTGTTGGTTTATGTGTGTGAAATTGAAGGTAGATCTGGAAAAAATGAGTGTGTTGAGATGTGATGTTTGGTGATTGTTGTGTGTTTACTTTACGAGTGCTATTTGTGAGGTTTATTTATTTGTAAAGTAAACACACAACAATCACCAAACATCACATCTCAACACTCATTTTTTCCAGATCTACCTTCAATTTCACACACATAACCAACAATATACATATTCTGGATAAGTATATATAAAAAACTATATGTAATTATAAAATGTAAATATGAATCACACTTATTAAAATCACCTGGCTTACCATGAGTTTTTCAGAGGTTTCCTCATGGTGAAGAAGACTAAAACTTCCGAAGCGAATGCTAAGCCAGAAATTTTCCTCTGATAATGAAAATCAATAAGTGAAGATACAAAAAACTAATTTGATTTTTCTAAAAAATGAGTTCGACATTTGATATCTATAGTAACTCATAAATTCAATTATTCATTAGTTTTGACAAAGTTGTAATATAACAACGAAACGTCAACAAAAATAGAATTTTTCATATCAAAAAAGCCTGTTATTGCTGAATACTTTCGAAATAAAATATCTTAAACAGGCAATAAATCAATTTCAAGAAATATATATATATATATATATATATATATATATATATATATATATATATATATATATATATATATATATATATATATATATATATATATATATATATATATATATATATATATATATATATATATATATATATATATATATATATATATATATATATATATATATATATATATATATATATATATATATATATATATATATATTCTGGATACAGAAAACGCCTTTGATGGGCTGAACAGATCTAGACTTCAAAGATGATATTACGGATGAGGAAAAGTTCCCTTTTAAAAATCATGGAAGAATTTCGGATCGAAAGGCCCGAAAAATTATAGGACAGACTCTTACAGGTAAAACTCGAAGATGAAACTCATGGGCGTGGTATCAGATCCCTTCGACATCAAAACAAGTGTGAGGTAGGGGGACGGACTTTCGCCAATTTTCAATATTGTTTTGAAAAAACCATTAGGGAACTTCATATGAAGGGCGTACCGTGGCTATCAAAAAGAAAATTGAATAAATGTCGATGTCCTTTGCAGACGACATTGATATTATCACAGACAACAGAACTGAAGCCGTTTTCGACGTAGAAAAACTACATGTAATTGCGAAGAAAACCGGGTTATAAATTTCTTATGATGAAACCAATAACATGAAAAGAAAACCCAAAAATAAATCTTCTCTAATCACAACACATGGTGAAATTCTGCAAATCGGCCATTTTGAATACCTCGGAGAAGTTACTGTCCTCAGGTTTGAACCGAATCGCTAATGGACATAGAATTACCAAGCCACAAAGAACCTACAAATTGAGACGGGCGTACAAAAACAAGAAGTGCATTTCCGAAGAAACTATTCGTTGCCAAATGAAACTGAATGGTTAATCATCCAAAAAGACAACAACAGATCAATATAAAAATCAGATGATCGAATAGTCGCTAAAAAGCTATTCGTTAGAATTATCAAGAGTAAAATTAATTGAAAGTAAAAATTATTATATATATAAATATATATGAAATAATTAGGTGTTACTAATTAATTAAGAATCAAATAACAATAAATTGAAAATTCTCGAGGTAACAGAACAGGAAGAAGATTAAAAACCCATCTTTCATTTTCATTATTGAAGTTTTAGAAAAATATGAAGAATTTCGAATTTCGATTTGATAAGTACTATGGGTCTATGAATGAGTCTATAATAGTACTATAATAAGTCTATAATGTGTACTATAATTCACCGAGTTCTTTTCAACCATGAATATTATGAGAGGATATAACAATATAACTAGTGTAACTTATTCAACGTTTTTCTGATTATGAAATAGTTAAGTATTATTAGACAAATGATGTTCTATTTATGATAGATATCGAATATATTGCAGTAATCGATAATAAATGCAAATCATAATTCTATATTTTCCAATGATTTGTAGACTTAATACTGCGTATTATACACGGAAACTAACGGTTGACCTTGAAGTACGATGTAAACAGTTATGATCTTCAACTTAGGAGCCATGATTTATGAAGTTTTAATGAAGATAAAAAGAAACTCAGATTATTATCTGTCACTCTGAAATCGATTTTTTCCGTAGACTTCCTAAGTCTTGATGTCACAGAAAGGAGCGGAGCCAATAGTTCACACTAAACAAAACAGTTTATACCGGTAAAGTCTCAACAGAAATATTTTATTCATTGTTTTCTCGATTTTGGTTATGCGAAAAGTCTGCTCTCTCAAATATTTCATTCTGGAACCAGTGTTTTGACGGAGAACTTATCAAACCGGATCATTCAATTAATGCGAATTCAATTATGCGAAAGATAGAATTTCGCCTGAAGATAAATCGGGTATTTATGAGTTGAGTTGCAATACTTGTCTCAAGGTATATGTTGGTCAAACTAGCAGGAATTTCAGACTTAAAATATTTGAACACAAAAATGCATTGATAAAAAAATCGATTCTACGTATGCAACACACCTTATAGAAGAGAACCATGGCTTCAGCAACAACTTCAAAATATTTCATATGGAACAAAAAAATTATAAACTAACCCTGTTAGAGGCCATGAAGTCAAAAAATCGAGTAGCTTATTGAATGGCCAACTTTCAATGCATTATTCTCCTTTATTAAATTAATTCCAGTAGAAGACAATCGAAGAAAAGTATTCTATGGTCATTCTCCCAATACGTCAGGATGAATACTAATAATAATAATGATAATAAATTGTCTTTATTGCCAAGTAATGATGAAAAAGGCGAAGTCTAGCTGAAAGCTACTACACTTAACCTCAATATATCAAAATAATACATGAAATTCCCAATAATTAATAGCAAAAGGAAGCAAGAATTAAACACAGAAACAAGATATTCAGAAGGAAGAAAACATATATTGAAAGAAAATAATCGAATGAATAAAAATAAAATAACAACGTGAGTTGATTCCAAACAAGATGTAATAATAAGTACAGATAACGCAAAAGTACAAGAATCAATTCTGATTACCTGATTCTGATTATTCTGCATCAGGAGAAATGCCCTATACATCCGCTTAAACCTAGTCAAGCTACTTGCTTTAACGTCCAACGGAATGGAGTCTTAGACTTGTACAGCATTAAACGAGAAACATTTACGGAAGCCTGACCGGTAGAAAACTGAGGTAAGGCGGAGAAGAAGATGACAGAATACGAAAAACGGCCGACTCCAAATGATACCGGAATAGATTTTCCAACTTCAACCAACCAAGTTCCCTGATATAAGACATCATTCTTGTATATTTACGTAGTCCATATATGCACCTACAACAAGAATTAATAATCTTTGCAACCTACGCCTAGTAAGTGAGTAGAGGTAAGGGTAGTAGAGGATCAAACCATAATTCAAAATTGACAAAACAAGGCTTCGACAAAGTTTTTTCCTTAGAGGCAAGCTTAAGTAGTGTCGGGACTTGTAAATTTGTCTTAGAACCAAATATTATTTTCTTATCAACAAATCCACTTACTCCTCGAAACGAAGACGGCAATCGAAGATTTTTCCCAAATTTGTAGCACTTCTTGCACCACTGAGACTCTCATTCCCAATATATAAGTTCAAGTCCAGTGAATGTGAATACTCGAACTGAAGACAAGGTTATTACACTTAGATCACAGAAACTCTTCAAGGAGGATAAGTCTTCATCAATATGCTGAGAAGCTTCATCAATTTGATCAGGACTGAAAGAATAAAAGAGCTGAGTATCATCACCAAAAAGATTGATCTCGGAGTGTCTAATGGAATAAGAAATAAATGGTTGCAGTCCACAATGTATAAGCTCAGGTTATCATCTACATCTGATGAAGCCACTGTGTTGGCGAAACAATATTGTTATATTCAACTAATATAATAATAGTGAAAATCAAAAAATATTTTCATTCAAATTAGGTATTGAGATTTTCATCAAGAATCGGACCTATCGATTTATGATTTTTTAATTAAATTAACTCATTTGGGTGAAAATGGACATGATTTGCTCGAAAGGCATCCACTGTGAACAAAATACACAAATTGAAATTCTTGAAACAGAAACCAAAAACGAAAAACTTGAAACGAAAACCAAAACAAGAAAACTCGGAATTGACACATTTTTTTGGGATTTAACACTAATAAATCTATTTATTGTGAACCAGTACTACGTCAGACATAGGAAGCTCGTTCTCTGGTATAACTGACTGCTGATACCTTCGAATGCGTTACTACCTCCATGTTTTGCTGAGTAGTCCTTTCAAAAACTTTGTGTTGGTGGTTGGTGTGATGTAATGTGTCTTCACCCTTCCTACTAGGAGGAGTTAGCAAGTACTGGTATCTGGAGGGTTGGTAGCTCTGAAATAATTTAAGGAATAAACTTTTTAGTACTTGTTTGACTCGTTTATAAACGAGAAGCAAAATACCAATTTTGCTTCTACAAAACTTCCTGTTGGATATTACCCTTGACGACGTTCAACATACGGCACCTATTCATGTTGAATTGCAACCTGATGACTCTAGAGATTTGGAGCAGAACAGATTCAAGGATAAAACTCTCCTCGGAAATTGAAAAAATTACGTTGAATTTGGAGTTTTGCTGCAAGAATTCTCTTGGTACCCACAATTGACAAAAGGTAATACAGATACAGATGTAATTACAGATAATACAGAGTTAGTGATACTTTTTTATGAATAGTACCGATCCAAAAAAATCCTGTTCTGTTTTAACAACCTGCATTCGAGAAATATGTTTAATCTACTGTTCAAATTATTGAAGTACAACAAATCAGACAGCGATGCGTCGAAATCCCGAATTGGTTTTGTTTTTTCGATAGCACTCTGAAAGTTTTTTCGTGTCGGCAATTCATTATAAAATTTATCATGTGTATTCACATCTCGCATGAATAAACCGGATATTGACTTCGCATGCAAGGCTTGCTCTGGTTGATTGGTTCGAATCAGTTCGAACGATCACTGATAGTTTCCAACCCGATTAGTAATTGATTCTCAATCCATCTAGAGAGTGAAAAGGAAGTAATTCCCTGTACAAACACTACGGGATCGCCCATATTGATTTGGCTGGTTACCAAGGGAAATTGAAACTTAGGAAGTAAACAAACATTCGGAATATTGTTTCTGCAAGTCATACGGAGAAATTGATCAGTTTTCAGATCATTCCCAACTGGACCACGAGAGTTGTTGAATTCTCATAAAAAAATAACTTCAAAAAAAACATTAATCCCCAGAAGAATTGTAGGGAATGAAATTATTTCATCATAACTTTCCTCGTCGATTATTCAGCTCAATCGAGGAGAGGACTTGTTGAACAGAAAGAAATTCCTAAGGATCCAATATCCTTTCAATAGAAGAGCTCTAGTAATGTGCACACAGGTGTTTGCTACTCCCGACTCTACCATCATCCGAGTTTATCTGCCTTTTAACACTGGATCTACGAGGGAAGTGGTGGATTATGAGAACTAATCGTGTAAACAATTGAACGAATAATTTTCTCATTCTGTATCATTTTTGTGTATCTTAGTAATCGTATAAATGTCTAAAACTAATAACAGAAAGCATCCGTCTTTATTTATCTTTGAGGGGGGATCTTGATTTGAAAGCTTCAAAAAATCGATTTTTTGGGACATATTTTTAAGGATGAAAAAAATTAAGCAGGTCTATTGAAATTTTCGAATTATTTCATTATATGTCTGAACATGAGAAAAAAATTTTTTTTCATACATACGTGAAACTGCTGTTTTCCATCAGCGAAACAGACGGAGTTCGTAATTTCATCTTCATCTGATTTTATTATATTTTTCTTTCATATAAACTGAGGATATTTATAGTATCATAAAATTCGAATATTTTCTCAGGTTTGGAACAGAAAAATGTGCTTTTTGTGAAAAAAAAAACAATTTCAACTTCCTAAAAAAATTGGAAAGAATTTTTGTTTTTGTTATATATTTAATTCAAATAGAAGAGAAAACGATACTAAAGCTTACAAGTTGTGGATTGTTTTGGTTGGTCGACTAGTTTTTTTTGCAATCACGCCCGCCAATTCAGAGAAATCGTAAAAACGAAAACTCGAGAAAACGGTCTTCAAAGTTTTCAGTCATAAAAAATCTCCTTAGAACGGCGAAGCAAATTCTCAGGATAACTTCTTTCACAGCAATGTTCTTTTGTTATGTCTATCTTCAGGTTCTCACACCTTGAACTTGGCTACGACGTTCTGAGGAGTGCCAATAAAATTGCACCACGTGTCAACGACAGATCCCAGTTGGAGGCTATAAGGATAATTTCTTCCTTTGTTAATACTTTCCCCGCATGCAACTTCTTTCAATTTGTTCATCAATTTTTCAAAAATTCATTAGTTTTGACAAAGTTGTGATATACAACGAAACGTCTACAAAAATAAAGTTCTTCATATCAAAAGAAGCCTGTTATTGCTAAAAACATTCAAAATAAAATATCTCAATAAATCAGGCAATAAATCAATTTCAATATATATATATATATATATATATATATATATATATATATATATATATATATATATATATATATATATATATATATATAATATACGATTTCAAAATTTCTCTAACATTTATCCCTTGAAGGATAATGGAGACATCACATCGTATACATTCACATATCTAGCTCTACTATAACATTTTTTTGATTAATTTGAATTTTTCAAATGAATATTCTAGTGTTCATTTTCTTAAATATTTCATTCATTGCCATAAGCACAAAAAATTTCATTTGCTTATATTTATATTTATATATATATATATATATATATATATATATATATATATATATATATATATATATATATATATATATATATATATATATATATATATATATTTATAGGTGAGAGTGAGTATGAAAGTAAATGCGTTTAATCAAACGATGTTTATAGAAATTAATGAATTGATTCCTACCAACCTTGAATCGCGATTTTTTCCGATGATACTTGCGCAAATAAAATTGAGCGAAAAGTTCATATACCTTCGTGAATTCTCCAAGTTGTTCAGTGACCTGCATTCTAAATCTCGTATGCATAGTAAGAAGATTGAAACGAGTTTCTTTAACGGCATTCAAACCTTTACTTCGTATTACTGTTCTCGATATAATCATTTGTCTTCAGACATATCAACATTCATCAAGTAATCAGTTTAGCCATGACAAAGAAACTTGCGGCGGTATGTTTCTTGATATTTGTCTCGTTCGGGGAGGCAAAAATTTACAAACGTTGTGAACTTGCGTCAGAATTACTACACATTCATAAAATCGCAGTGGAAGAAATCCCAGTTTGGGTATGCATAGCTAAACATGAATCAGTGTTTAACACATCTGCTGTGAATAGAGGAAGCGGTGATCATGGACTGTTTCAAATTAGTGATCTTTATTGGTGCTCGAAAGAAGGTCAAGGCCGCGCTTGTAACGCAGCTTGTTCGTCCTTTGAAGATGATGATATCGAAGATGATGTGCAATGTATTAGGAGAATATATAATGAGCATAAAAGGTTATCAGGAAATGGTTTCAATGCATGGGTTGTATATCCTTTATATTGTGATCGTGATGTCCAAACGTATATTGCAGACTGCTTCGACTTGAATACCATAAAAACTACTACAATATCCACTATACCGACAACCGAAGGTGAAGAGGAATATGAATTCCCACCTCTTCCTGTTTTTCCAAAACTTGCTAATACTTCAGCTTTGAAAACGAATGTGAAGTACCCAAAAATTGTTTTGAAAACAAGCTCACAAAAGAGTGAGGTAACAAGTACTTCAAGGTCTGAGGTTTCAATGATACGAAGGATGCCACATAAATTGAATACTAAATTTCTTTCTGTATACTCATCTTGGAATCTTGGATACTACGATCCCAATGAACCTAAGACTTCTAGAAAAAACGAGGGGAGTTTCGAAACATTCAATTACAATAAAGCTGGGAAAGTAATTCTCTCATCACATGATCTGAAAAATGTTATTTCCAAAAACAATAAACCGACCTCAACAACAAAATTACATGTGGTATCAACTTTCATTCCGAAAGCGATAAAGAAGCAAACAGTGCATATCACTCCAGCAAAAAGTAAGTCTGAATCATCCAGGCCTTTACAATTGAATGAGTCAAAATATACTGAAAATGTACAAACTTCAAGACCTTCCAATATTTTCACCTCAAATAGTCGAAAAGGCCGTGAACAAAGTGTGTCATACCAGAGGACAAAGATTGATAGCCATTACATTATCGAACGAAATGGAAGAGGAGGATTCAGACTGACACTCGAATGATAATCTTTCAAGCAATCATATTGCGTTTTCAATTTGATTTCAACGAAATGGTGGGAATATCCTTATCTTCCACAAATTTGGAATTATTAGAAAAATTATAGAATTTTATGTGAAAAAAGAATATCAATAAGATAATATATGTCCGTTAGAAATACTGCTGAAGTGAGTTTATTCAATTTTTTTCCTTACTTCGGAAATTCTTTCAAGCACTTTTTCAGTTTGTAGAAAGGCAGACAAATTTTTTTGTTCGGGAAGACAGCAAAATATTCGTTCCTTCACCGAAACGTTCAAAAATAATCTTTGAAGAAATATTCAGAATTCTTTTTGATTCCGAACCACATTTGTTGCTGTTCATTTTGGACATAGACAACTACCTATCATATCTTGAAATTTGCAGAGTAATTATAAAATCAAATTATGAGTTCATCTCTTGAAAAAACTGAATAAATATTGCCTTCAACCGAACCATAGTTGCAAATACATTGGAACATCAAGAATGCCTCATATGCATTATATATATATATATATATATATATATATATATATATATATATATATATATATATATATATATATATATATATATATATATATATATATATCATATATATATATATATATATATATATATATATATATATATATATATTATATATATATATATATATATATATATATATTTGTTTTCAGCAATAACACGTTTATTTCGATGTTAAAAACTTTATTTTCGTTGTTATAGTTGTATAGAAGAACAATTTTTATATATAAGTTATATCTATATATATATATATATATATATATATATATATATATATATATATATATATATATATATATATATATATATATAAATATGTATCAGAGTATACTTCAAGTTTTTTTCGATAATTTTTGGATAAATTATTCAGGAGAACATTATAGTAGAGTGGAACACGTGAAACATGAACAATGTCTCTATTGTCTTTCTAAAGAAAAATGCAAAAGAATGGAATTTTTAGGGAAGAAATGAATTGGTAATCACAATTTGTTTCAGCCTTGAAGGTATATAGCCATAGAATATCAACATACAGTTCTGTAAAAAGTCTATGAATATAATATAGAATAATTCACAATATTTCAAATTCCGACAGAAATGGGGTTACAGTGTGATGTCATATATCACGAAATGCTTTCTGATCAGTCACCAAATTTACTAATTTTGTTGATATCGATACTTGGCATTACATATCAGAGATTTATGAAGATAATGCTCTGATATTAATTATTCATAACATTGCAATCTCTATTTGGAAGGAGTATTACGGCTGTGATGCATGCATGCGTTAAATGTTGTATGTGTAGAATATTCCCTTATGTTCGCTCTATCGAAAACATGAACGCTCAGCCGTGCATTTCGGAAATTGAAAATTATATATGCATGCCTCGAGCACAGGACCGATTTGTGGAATCTGCCTAAGGTTTCTAAAATCAGTCGAAACAAAAATTCTTTCCGCTAATTTGAATTCGCCAGCAGGTCCAAATATTTTTATTTCCCACAATATCGGCATCCAATACATGAATTTCGCAACAAGAATTTATCATGTTTTAGTATATATCATATATATAAATATAAATATATATATATATATATCTATAAATATATATATATATATATATATATATATATACATATTTTCAAAATTAATTTATTGCATGTTTGAGATATATATTTGTTATATTTTAATAACAGGATATATATATACGTTTCTTTGTTAATCAGTTTTGAAAATATTGTAATATATAACGGATTGTCAACAAATATGAATCAACTTTGGAAATATGTATATATATATATATATATATATATATATATATATATATATATATATATATATATAATATTTTCAAAATTAATTTATTGCATGTTTGAGATAGTTATATTTGTAATATTTTCAGCAATAACAGGATATTTTCAATGATGAATGCTTTACTTTTGTTGACGTTTCTTTGTTAATCAGTTTTGATAATGTTGTAATTTACAACGGAATGTCAACAAATATGAAGCTTTCAACTTTATGATGAAAGAACCTCATATATATATATATATATATATATATATATATATATATATATATATATATATATATTATATATATATATATATATAATGATGCCTGTTTTACAGAAATTCATGTATATATATATATATATATATATATATATATATATATATATATATATATATATATATATATATATATATATATATATATATATATATATATATATATATATATATATATATATATATATATATATATATATATATATATATATATATATGAAGATAATCGGCATATCACGCAAATTGGTAGCAGCCGCTGACACGTGTTTCGAGCTTATTGGCTCTCCTCAGAACGGCGTAGCCAAGTTCTAGTTGTAGGAACCTGGAGGTGAAAAACACAAAAAAGAAAAAAAAACTGAAGAAAAAACAGACAACCTCTGAAGCTCTAAGAACGTTGAAAAATACATAAATAATATTATAAATAATATTATTCGATGCGTTTGTTCTTTCCGGATTGGGAAATTCGGAAACTGCTTTGCCCGTGAGGTGACTATTTATCCTTCAAAGGATGCTCTAAGCCGAGACGTTGAAAAATATATAAATAATATTATATGATATTATAAATAATATTATTCGATGCGGAAGAAAATCCCAATCCAAAATGAAATTGAAGATTATCGGCATATTCCGTTCAAATTGGTAGCAGCTACCAATTTGCGTGAAGATAATCTTCAATTTCATTTCAATTTTCTTCCACATCAAATATTATTTATAATATTATTTATATATTTTCTTATATATATATATATATATATATACATATATACATATATATATATATATATATATATATATATATATATATATATATATATATATATATATATATATATATATATATATATATATATATATATATATATATATATATATATATATATATATATATATATATATATATATATATATATATATATATATATATATATATATATATCAATTATAATATCAGAACGCGTAGCCTAAAACGTTGCGACTTCCTTCAGAGGTTCAAAAAACTCTATTTTGTTATTATAACAAAATAGAGGTTCAGAATTAATATCGAGTTTTCAGATAGAGCGATATATAGTGTGAAGATAGCAATAACTATCCAAATCAAAAATTATCAATTGCAATATAAACAAACCATATAAAAAATTAGTTTCGTATGAAATTCACCAGATATTGATAAGATTATAACGATGAAATCAGTTATTTATTCAATAGAATTAAATACTAAGGAATAAGACATTATTCCATTTTGAATGACGATATGAATGGTTCGAATAATAGAAATAGTCAATAGTCATAACTCTCTCGCAATTCTCCAGGTCAGAAAATCAACATGTCAACGCACCTAATCATTCTGGCCCCAAGAATATTCGATGAGTTGCAAAATTGTTCAGCAGAATTGGCCAATATAATGAAACATTTGGTAGATCAATAGCTGATTAGTTAAGTGGTAGATAATAACAATTAAGCAGATCAATTCGTGATTACTGAACATGGAACAGTTGATTGAATATCAGCTGATCGCTAGGTGAACACGGTTTGATAGAAATAAAATAACAAACACATTGCTGAGTTCAACAGAAGTATATCAAATACATGACAATACATGATGGTTGTAACCCTTCTTTCGAGAGTAAAACAATAATATTACTAATATACTGTCATCAACTGAACTAATACAAAATTGAAATGACGTCGAAATAGAAGATTAAATAATTCATAACAGAAAAAAGTTCATCGAACCATTCATCGAACTGTACATCGCATTATTGAATAATTAACAGACATTTCGTTTTCTCCTCGTGTATTTAGTCTAAATTTTAGACCAATTCGTGATTACTGAACATGTAACAGTTTGTTGAGTATCAGCTGATCGCTAGGTGGAACACGGTTTGATAGAAATAAAATAACAAACATATAGCTCAGTTTAACAGAAGTATATCAAATACACATACAATAATGATACAATAACGATCGAATATATGACAATACATGATGGTTGTTACCCTTCTGCCGAGTGTAAAACATAGCTTTTGAGGTTATTAATGCTATTCTTATGAATATTACCAATATAATATCATCAACTGAACTAATATAAAATTGAAATGAGTCGAAATAGAAGATAAAATAATTCATAACAGAAAAAAATTCATCGCACTTATTTTCTTTCCATTCATCGAACTGCACATCGCATTATTGAATAATGAACAGGCATTTCGTTTTCTTCCCGTGTATTCAGTCTAAATTTCCATTTACATCACCAATGGAAAACTGTGCTTATCAAAATTCTTCATCAAAGAGATTCAATAAATATCCTTCAGATTCATTCAGATAGAAACAAGAACGCGACCCGAAATGCTAGTGGCTATAAAATATATCCAACTAATCTCAAGAAAAAAATTATCTGTGATCAAATTTCAAAAGACCTCACTTCAATATTTGAATTTCGAACTCAAGAAGTTACTAGGAAGTTCACTAAGAGATAATAAGTATCTAGATCCTCACTGAGCGAACAGTTGAGAAGTCTCCTTCAAGAGATAAGTTTTTATAAGCATCCGTATTGTGAGAAAGTCTAAGAAAATAAAGGGAGAATCGAAATTTAATCTGATGGTATGAACTTTCACCCCAACAAGGACTCGATAAGATCTTTCTGGAAAAATGTATGCTTTCTCCAATTATGAATGCCGTCGCTTTCGTTATTCCTTATGATTATTTTCAGAACAAAGCACGGCCCTTATCTATATCTCACATCTTATCAATGATATCAAATATATATATATATATATATATATATATATATATATATATATATATAATAATTGTTCTGGTGATTATTCAACAGTTAAGTTTTTCAGGTTGGCGGAGCTGGTTGATAATGGCATTCAAACGTCATTCTTCAAAGTGAAAAGCTTATTATTATGGTCGTCATAATCGACCTGTTGAATCAAAAATTCGTGCTGTTATCACCAAATTAACTTAGTTGGACATTAAACCATTATCTTGCATGCGTAAAGTGTGTACTGAAGAGAATATTGCAACCGTAGCGTACAGTGTTAATGAGGATCGTGAAATGTCAATTCGTCGCCGTTTTCAGCAATTGGGCATGTGTTGCCCAACCACATGGACATTTTCACGTGTTGATTTGGGTTTGAAAGCCTATAAAATTGAACTTCGGCAAGAATTGAAAGCCGAATGACCTACCACAACGTCTTCTCTTTGATGAATGGGCCTTAGAACAGCTTAATGAAAATCCGCTGTTTTATCGAAAAATTGTGTTCAGCGATGAGGCTCATTTTTGGCTTAACGGATATGTAAATGAACAAAACTGTCGCATCTGGAGTGATGAACAATATGATACAAGACATGCCATACAAGAATATGTAAATGAACAAAACTGTCGCATCTGGAGTGATGAACATGCCATACAAGAATTACCGAAATTACATGCATACCGAAAAAACGTAATTTTTTTTTGTGGTATGGTCATGGTGTGGTTTATGCGCTGGTGACATCATCGATTAATTTTTCTTCAAGAACGATGTGGTTTCATCAAGTCGGTGCCACATGCCACACAGCTAGTGAAACAATGGACATGTTGAAGGATGAACTTGGTGAGCAGCTTATCTCTCGAAATGGCCCTGTGAATTAGCCGCCAAGATCATGCGATTTGACGCCTTTAGATTATTTCTTGTGGGGTTATGTGAAGTCGTTAGTGTATGTTGACAAGCCGAACACGATTGAAGTCTTACAGGATAACATAACGCGCGTAAGTCGTGGGATACAGTCCGAAAAGCTCGGAAAAGTGACGCAAAATTGGACCTTCCGAATGGGCCATTTGATACGGAGCCGCGGAAAACATTTACATGAAGTTATCTTGAAATGTAAATGGAAAGGTCCAAGTTAACAATTTCAGAAAAAAAAGTTGAATATGAGATGCAGATTGACTGTTTCTATCGATTAAAAAAAACTACGATCAAAAAATCACCCTTCTTAAGCGATATAGATGATTATTACATTCAATCCAGAAAAAATTCAAATCGAATAAACCTAGTAGAGACTTATCGAAATAAAACGTCTTGAAGAATTTCGAAATTATGTTATGAACTGCACACTTAAGCTGTAAAATTATTTTTAGTATCATGAAGTTAATATCACATGTACTTAGAGGATAATATGAATATAAATTACGGTCATTTTTAATCCGATATTTGTGAATATATTGAGTACCTACTCGGTTAAGAATTATTCTTGTAGCGTAATTTTCTATATCTTCATTTCTGTAATAGATCCAAATTTCATGCAAGTTATAGAACGCAAAATATTGACAACAAACGCTTTTGAAATGTTTTTCGCTACATTTGACCTTGGATATCAAGACCCAGACAATGAATCATTTGATACTTTTGAGTCGTCATGTATAACGTTCGATTCATAGAAATATTCAGCTCATCATCTTGTTTTGCGAGGTCGAATCCGTAATATGACTAGGCTATAGGAATACTTGAGATCGAACGATCCACGTTTTTTGTAAAGTACTGAGAATGAAAACCTGCAACTGTTAGAGAATTTCAAGTAATATACCTCAATAGTTAGAAATTTATAGAGATTCATTCAAAAGTATAACTCAAAGAGTGGATAGTGTTCATTTGAGAATATTCTTTCATATGGACTTTCAGAATTTGAAGCATTGTAAAAGCTTTTGAGAATTTTTTGAAATCCTCTTGCATAATCATAATGTTCACTTCATAGGAACTTCAGAGAGGAAAACTGCATTATTGTGTTATTTCTATCACACAATGATCGAGAGTATTTTGTAGTAATTAAACGCATAGATAAGTCTTCTATATTCACTGCTGAACTGATGCCTATATATCAAGCACTTGTCCACATTTCAGACAAAAATACCTCAGCAAAGAACTGTGTCTGCACAGGGTCTTTATCTGCAATACACTCAGTCCAGAGAATGTATACCAACAACGCCATAGTAATTAAGATCAACAACGTACGTCAATAAATAGAACATTCTAATAGTAAAATCATTTTCATTTACACTCCCTCACACACCGGAATTGATGGAAACTCTCAGACAGATGTTGTAGCAAAATGAGCATCAAATTATGCAGACAGATGGCTTCAGATTCATACAATGGATATAAATAGACATAATAGATATAAAGTATCTGCGTCATATAAGGGTAAATGTTTATGGAAAGCACATTGGCTAAACCAATACAATTTTGAAGCAAATCAAACCTGTTCCTCTTCAAGTGATGATTCCACCTATTCATCGACTACACCAAGTCAAAATATCTCGACTTCGACTAGGTTGTACCAGGTACACACACGCTCACTGGCTCAAAAAAAAAGCTCCAATGTGCACTGAATGCGACCAAAGTATAAACGTCAATCACATCCACCTATAATGTCCAAAGTACCAACATCAACGGAAACAAACTGGTATGATGATCACCCTACAACAGGCTCTAGGACAAGAATGTGAAAAACTGGAATCCACAGTTAAACTTCTAGAAAGCATTAATCTTCTTAACTCAATTTGGATGTCATATATAATACTCTTTCTTTATGAAACAATATGTGAAATGTATCGAAAATATAATGTGAAAATGTACCGTAGTGCTAATGATTCAAGTTATCGAAGCACACTAAGCTTTAATAGAAAAAAAGTGCAAGAGTGAAAACCCTGTAGGTAATTTCTTTATGATTATATTCTGAAAAATGATCAAATCGCTTGAATCTAGATATAGGAAATGAAATTTCTTGATAATCCACTATTCATTAGAGGACTAGTTAGTTTCTAACGAGGAAATTTTTTTATGAATATCTTTGAAAGTGAAGCGAAATTTTGCAGGTCTCTAACCGAACTGCGTCGTTAGGGATATCCCTGAGGAATTCTAAAGCGATTTTTAGCGATGTACTTGGTAGATATTCTAAACTTCCTAACGAGCTACTAGATGCGCTTCTTTATGCCAGACCACCATAACCCAGGCATAACCTGATGAAGTTGCGGTATATGAGTAAAAAATATTGGATCATCTTTCCGATTAAAGTGACATACAATTTTGACAATTGTGAATATTGTTTTGTTTTCTGTGTCAAATAAGGTTATGTTCTGCGATAAAAAATTTTCATTTAAAACGAAATAAATCAGTTTTTCGAATTTTTTCAGTGTCCTTAGGAATTTGAATACGTTCCCTCGAGTTAGCACTTAACTGTGTATCCGACGATACTTAATGATCATGTGAAACCTAAATTTTTGAGGTAAATCAAATACCTTTCAGAAATGTAGTTATCCGTTCCGAAATCGATACATCATATTTTATACTACCAAGAAATTTCTGCATATCGTACAGTTTGATCCCGATGAGATGGTGAAACATTTCTTCTTTGAAGTGTGTAAAACTGACGATAATCCGATTTTAACGTTACGAAGTATCACTCAGCTGCATGCAAAGAAATTGGTTTTTTTTATCGTAGTGTCAATGAGTGTCTTGCACAATTGAAGTGTTGACTATTTCGTATTTAAATTTCCTCATATATTATAGTATAGATGTTTAACATATTATGTTGAAGAAAATTAATATAGGTTTATTAAATTGAACACTTGTCATGGGTATTCAGCAAGGAGTATTGATGTGCTATTTATTCCTTAGCATAAAACTGCTAAATTTGAGCACTCACTCTTTTATCAGAGTATTAAAATCTTCAACCATTTGCCGTCAAATTTTAAATTACTGAAAGCTCATTTGTTTGAGACGATACTTAATTCATTGGTGATTGATGACATCGATACTTGGAGAAAATTAATATCCATAATGACACAATATTTCATTATTATATCATATGTTATATTAAATAATACGCATGATGCTCGTTTTCGAGTACAACTTCCTCTTCAGATGTTTGACACTGGTACAATTTCGCAAATACAGATATCAATACACATTCTATAGTGCAAGAACATGAAATAACAAAGAAATAGAATAGAATCGGATAATCATAACTGAAATTGACAAAGAGAAGGGCAATGAACGGTGGGTATAACAGAATTAACTGTGCTAGCTGAGAAAAATTTTGTACGGATAGAAATTTCACAAATCTATTCAAAGCACAGTTTGAGTACAAAATGTAAATAGAAGGAAAAAATGTTTCAAATTAAATTCTCTAGAATAGTTACAAATTAATGCAATGAAAAATTCAGGAATTTTCCTCTATAGTCAATTCGATGTTAATAATAGCACTTTCCTTAATATTTCAAATAGAAGGACGAGTAGCAGGTGAGGAGGATTTTTCCCCTCAGGTTTTATACCTACTTTCTATCAACTTATTTTCTATGTTCTTATGTAATTTTCAATGGTTATATCTACATTCCATTACCGATTATGTCAATTGTGATTCTTAGATTCTATTATTTTTCTTTTTTGTTCTTCCTTCTGGCATTCTAATGGGTGATTTTTTGAGCCTAGTTTTTTTTAATCCAATAAAAGACTCAATTTGCATCACATATTGAAGGTTTTTATTGAAATTGATAACCTAGCCTTGGCCATTTACTTTTCAGAAATAACTTCATGTAAATGTTGTCCGCGGCTCCGTATTGAATGGCCCATTTGGAATGTTCAATTTTGCCTAACTTTTTCGGCCTGTATTGCACGAATTACGCGTGTTATGTTATCCTGTAAGACTTCAATCATGTTCGGCTTATCAACATACACTAACGACTGTACGTAACCCCACAAGAAATAATTCAGAGGCGTCAAATCGCATGATCTTGGCGGCCAATTCACAGGGCCTTTTTGAGAGATGAGCTGCTCACCAAATTCATCCTTCAACATGTCCTTTGCTTCACGAGCTGTGTGGCATATGGCACCGTCTTGATGAAACTACATGTCAATCAAGTTCAACTCGGCCAACTGGGGCAAAAAAAAGTTGCGTATCATGGCTCGATATCGTTCACCAATTTGCAACGATTTGATAAACCTTACAAATAACACTCGTAAAATTAATACAAAACAGTGACCAAACATCACATCTCAAAATTCATTCTTTCCAGATCTACTATCAATTTCGCACACATAAACCAATTAATATACATATTCTGGATAAGTATAAACCTCGACTATATGTAATTCTATATATGAATATTTTAATCATACTTATAAGAATTACCTGGCTTACCATGAGTTTTTCAGAGGTTTCCTCATGGTGAAGAAGACTAAAACTTCCGAAGCGAATGCTAAGCCAGAAATATTCCTCTGACACTAAAAATGAATTCTTTCACATTTCTCCCAAAAAATCTATAATTTTTGCATGAGTTCCTCTATAATAGTCAATGGTTGCAATTATCAAAATTTTTCAAGCCTTGCTAGTTAATATTGCTTGAAATCGCCGTGAAATTACATATCTCCAAAATATTTCATTGCCTCTGTTTATTCTAATTGATTGTTTGTTGAAATAAATTGAACACTTGGCTTATGTTTCGAGCGTGAGCTGATCTTCAAGACTAAGCTGTCTTTTTTTTTTTAACTGAACTGTCTTTTGTCTCTTGGAGTTTAGTCTTGAATTTGATATTGCTGAATATAATCGTGAAAAATTAAGGCAATAATTTGAATGAATTCAATATTCAATTATGTTTCACCAAGAGATAAGCGAGAATTCAATCTCAGGCAATAATTGATTATTATTCATTCAGACATCAATTTCAGGAAATCCTATTGTTGTGGAATTTTTGATTACTTTCAATACAATGATAGGCAAATGCAAGATCTCACTATTTGTTTCGATATGACTGGTGTTTTCTATACGTATGTGGAATTCTCGTCCTGACTGTCCAATGAAACCTCAAGTAAAGGTCTCCTTGTTAATATCAAAATGATAAAAAACTGCATTGTAGATTATCACACGTTTGCGTTTGAGTCATAATTAAGAATACATTGAAAATTAAGTTCATTCAGCTTGTTACATTGTTTGAACATTGTTATTTCTCTTGAATAAATATAATTTAGAGCTCCTTTACTTCTACAATAGTCGAATTAGGAATCATTCACACCTCTGCTTCAATGATCATGTATTTGACTGAGAAATCTGAATCGATTGCTGAGGTGAAGAGTCAATTTTGAATGAAAATGAATTTTTCAAAATGAAATCAATATATCGTATTCTGTGTTTCACATTCATATTATCTAAAACTTTCAACATGATCTTGGCAGTCTAACACCTTAACATACCTTCATTGCTTCATTGTAAGATTAATGGAATTCACTCAACTCCGATTCAGATAAGTCGAACAAAAACGTGAAACATTGCTCGAAATGGGGCAGTATAATCGACCAATATATTATTCTTTTTGAATACGTATTGAGAGATCTCCCTAGTTTTCGCAGCAAACGAATTTTCAGGAATTTTATGTTCAATATATCCACAACTAGTCTTCAAAGCTAGGATTTTATCTATGACTACTAAGAACTTTTAGTCTGATATCATTTCAAAAATATAATTTTCGATACGTATCGCTTTGTTATCGCTGTTCAAAATGTGTTTCTCAAAATCTACTGCCTCATATCATAAATTGGCTTCATTTGCACTTAGGCCTATATTATTATAATAATAATAATGAAATAAATTTATTGGGAAACAGCTTTACATTGTAGAATTACATAAATTCCAATTGATACAATAATTACAACTAAGAAGAATGCTCTCAAAAGGACTGAATTCAGTTTTGAGTCTGATCTTCCATTCAGCCCTCGAGCAAAAATATTGGTTCAAACAAAAATATTGATGAATTTATATTTACAATAAAATACAACTTCATTTGAAAAGAAAAGAAAAAATTACCTCAGAAATATCAAACATTTGAGACAATTTCTCATGGTGAAGAACATTTGTGTTAAAACAAATTTGAGAATATATGATACAAAAAATTGATTCATACATTATTGCCTACATTCGAATCATCGAAATAGTCGGCCACACTATAAAATGCCTTTGTTGAGAGCAGAGATTTAACTCTCCTCTTAAACAAATGAGCTTTCAGTACTTTCAAATTCGATGGTAAATGGTTGAAAATTTTAATACTCTGATAATTAATAGTTAATACTATTGATTTGAGAGAGTGCTCAAATTTAGTTGATTTATGCATAAGAATAAATAGTACATCCCTGTTCCTTGTTGAATTCTCATGATTACTATTCAATTTAATAAACCTATCTTCATTTTCTTTAACATATATCAAACATCTATAAATATATAAACACGGTAAGGTGAGTACGTAATTATTAACGAAGATAGGTTTACAAGATGCTCGTTGATGAATATGGAATATTAATCGAAGTATTCCCTTCTGTGTAATAAACACCCTATTTATTTCTGTAGAGCAGCCCCACAGCAGAATATTGAAATTTAGATGACTATATACAAGACTGTGTAGTACACATTCATAACACAGTTTTTAGGTACGATGTTCTTAATTCTAGAGATTGCAAAAAATGAGTTACCCAATTTTTCACATAAAACCTCAATGTGTGATGTCCATTTCAAATTTCTGTCTCCGTATATTCCAAGAAACTTTGTTGATTAGGATGATGATATAGTGTTGTCCCCATATTTAACATCCAAGGTACTAATTCCATTGCCCTTCAGACAAAAATGAACACATACAGCTTTGTCAGCGCTCACCATCAGATTGTTCAATCGACACTTACAAACTCCCTCACAATGCATTCACATGCCTCCAGAAGTTCTTCAGGAGTCCTGCCAGAAACGACCACCGATGAATCATCGGCATATATTGTCACCAAAAGCCGAGACAACTTTGCAGGCAGATCGTTCATAAACAATATGAACAGAAGAGGTTCGAGCACAGAGCCTTGCAGCAAAGCCTTTATTGCCTCATAAACATTTGTACAGTGAACAGAGATCTCAATTCACTTCAGTGACCATGTCCTCCAAGTTCACATAATTTGTATTGTTGGCAAATTCGATATTTTACATTATTCTATCAATTCAATTGAGTTGAGTTCAAAAATAGCAAGAACCACAATGGAGCTGACACAGTTCCTTGCAGTACCCCATATTTCGTTTTCATGTCTTCTAAGAATATGTTACGTACTTTCACTTTTTGTATTCTCACATGAATATGACTCGAATCATTTTGATACCAAACTTAATTTTTCTATGAAAAACTGAAAATAATAAATCTGAGAAACTTCATTTTCTTGGCCCTTTTATTGTGAAAATGAAAACAACTCGAAATCATTTACTGTGCCCTATTTCAGAATATGCAACAAATTTACTAATTAATATGGAGAAAACAAAGAGTTAGCTGAAAATCTGTCGAGGGCTTCATGAGAAACTGAACTGTAGATTAACTGAACTGTGGATTGATATGCTTCAAAAGTACATTAATCTCAGCAATACAATAAAAAACAGAATAACTTTTTAAAGTCAGTCTCACCCACACCATCTATTAAACTGAAACATAAATATTATTTCATTAAATTTATACCACTTCTCAGAGATAAAATATGTAAAAGATTGAAGAAAAAGCAAATTTGATCAGTTTGTACGAACAGAAGAAATATGAAGTCACTTTTAGTAAATAATAAGGAATAGAAAATGAAGCTTTCGACAGTATGTGGCTGAAAGGCTTACTATATAAATTGCACATGAGAGTTTACCATCGTACCTGATTCATATAGTTATAGCATTTTAGAGGATAGACATAAAAAAGAATCAAAATAAAGCTTTTGACAGTATGTGACTTATTATACTTCTTATGTCTTTACTGCCCATCGTGGTACCCCGCAGGGTTCACCACTGTCTCGGCTTCTGAACAACATATTTTGCAGCGACATTGACACACCACATAATCCAAAACAATATATACCACAATATGCAGATGATGCAATAATAATTTCTCATAGTAAAACACTGAAGGACTGTATGTCGAAATTCCAAGAACAGATAAACATCATCACAACATGGTTTGGTAGATTGAGGATGAAGGATAACCCCGATAAATCAAAATTTATAATATTCAACCACAGCATAAATCAGGAATCACCTTCTTTTTCCATAACCAACAAGAAAATAAAACCATCTACTTCAATTAAATACCTTGGAATTCAAATCGATAACAGAGTAAACCCAAAACTATATGTGAACATTATAAAGAAAAAGCTATCACTAGAGCAAAACATTTTAGACAATTAGCATACAGGGATCAGGGAATAAGTTTGAACATAGCATCAACCATATACAGGTCCATCTGTAGACCAATGTTTGAATATGTGTACCCCTTGTACTCCAATTGTAGGAAATCAGTCTTTAAGACACTATTAGTAGCCGAAACATCTTCACTCCGGACTATAACAACGGATAATATACTATAGAATCCTCCAAACCAAATGTTATATGACGAAACGAACATCTAACCTCTCAGCGAACGGATAGACAAACTGAATATTGAGTTCGCTAAAAGATTGAATATGCTGAATGACATGAGCAACCTTGATGTAAAACGAACAGGTTCGGCAACCATACAGAAAATACCCAACAAGCACAGTAGTAGAGAAACTTGGAATATTTTAAGGACATCATACTAACTTTTTCGTTTTTCTGTATTTGCATAATCGAAAGGATTGAATCATGAAATGAATATGGGCTGAAGGACTACAGTCAATGGCCTTTGGATGATATTTTATATCATTAATAACGTAAAGTTATCATTCTATCCATCTAAGGAATAGACTTATGTTCAAGAAAATAGCGGCATTTATGAAATCTTTTGTGAGGATTGCCCTGCTTTCTATATCGGCCAACCAGGAAGAATGATCAAAACCCGAATAATTGAACATAAACGGTCGATTTTACGGAACAATAATATTAAGGGCTTCGCAGAACATTGTATCAGTTCTTATCACTTCATTCATTTCAATAAAACACAATGTTTTGACGCTGGTATCGAAGAGAACGTCTAGACCTTCTAGAGGCCATAGAAATCGGCACATTCTGGAGAAGAGAAGAACAGATTGTTAATGGGGTCATCCATAAAGTACGTCACACGTAAATGGGGGAGGGGGTCGACAAAGTGTGACATGGTGGGACAAGGGGTGGGAGGGGTCCTAAACTTTGTCACATTACATTTCAAAATCTAATATATCTAGAGATATTGAATCCCGTACTTTGAAATATTAATTAAACTAAAAAATATTTCCAACTCTATCATTATGACAATACGGTTTAAATTTTTTTGTTGACGAGTTCATACCCGTTCTAGTGACTCGCTCCAATTGCCTACGAGCCCTTCGACTAATGCCGCCAAACGCACCGCACCTCGCGTGATTTTATTGTTTTTATTTCATTCGACAATTAACTTTCACTGAGTGTACGTCGTTTTTTTAGTTGTGCTATTTTGTGGATATAAAGATATTTTAATGAAACAAGTTCAATATGAACAAAATGATAGACTTATGTAATCTTCACCGTAGACTATACGAAACTAACAGTGCAACTTACGCTGATAAAAAAAAAACAGCTTATACAGGAAGAAGTTAATACCATATGAAAAATTTTGAAAAGTAGTGACAATATCAATCCGGTTTACTTGAAGTCATAAAGGATCTTGCAGTTTTTGGTGGTGCAGCTGATAATCGACGTCGCACTGAAACTATAAGCTGCTGTAAAACATTGGACGACTTACAAGTCGAACTTTAGAAACTGAGAAATACTATCAATCGATCAGGGTTATACTTGAGACTTCTGCAAAGAGGAGCCCATACAGAGGACGACAAAGCACGCGTGCCATTAGGTATTACAGCAGCAAACGCTCAAGCACCAATATTAATGCACCTTGATTATCGTGTAAAATTACCGGATCATGATTTCGTGGTCGCGGAAAAACATAAACTTATTCCCTTTATTTATGCAGGTATTATAGTGAAGAAAGATGGTGAAGGAAAACATGAAGCTGTGACACATTCCAGGCCTACATACGTAGCAATTCGCAGTGGAAAGCATTCGTCCTCTAATGCAGAGACTCATGCCACAGATATACACAAACTTGCTGAAATATCTGCCTTCGAAAACTTTATGAAAACTCGAGAAGGTTTTGTAAAACCCGTATTTATTTTCACTTGCGATGGTGGACTCGACGAAAATCCACGATACTAGCGTTTTATAATTTCAGCTGTACAAAATTTCAAAGATTTTCATTTGGATGCTGTTTACATTGCAACAGATGCCTCAGGAAGAAGTGCTTTTAATAACTTACTAATGTTGTATTAAAACACCACAATTTCGGTTCACATCTCGGTTCCTGTAATGAAACTATTGACCTGGATCAAGAAAAACGAAACTTTGAGAGTGCAGGCACAGAGCTGACTAATATTTGGAGCCAATTGGTCATTGATGGATATCCTGTGGTTGCCAAATATATTATGCCCACAGAAACTAGACTGGATGTTGAACAGGCTAAGGTATTGAAACCTGATGCGATTTGGTACGCAAAACATGTACGGGAATCACAATATTCACTCCAAATAGTAAAATGTGAAGTTGTCTCGTGCTAGCCGTCGGCGACTACTACGAGAGGAGTAGTAGGAATAGTTCTGTTTTAATTAAACAGATGTCAAACGGGTATGTAACAACAGAAATGGATGACATCGAAGGTAAATGCGCTCCACTATTACTTCAATTGTCTTTAAAACTGAGCTCGTCATCACATTTGAAGCGAGTACCGTATGATAGTTACTGCCCTAGTGTTTAGGGATACTTGTGTAAGCGATCTTCCAGCTTCTGTGGTCTATATTTTGCATCATATAAAGCCACTTACCAACGCAAACAACTTCATAACAAGCAACATGAAGTTCCCATTGTGAAGATACGTCCTGAAAGAATAGCAGCTGGACGTGCCAGAGAAATTCTTTGTTCAGATGTTAATGATGATGCCATATGGTTGGATGAAAAAAAAGATGACACCACAAATGTTCCTGACGTGATAAAACTAAATGGGAACGAAGTTACTGCCATGCCAGTTATGAATAATTCAAAGGAGTGGGTTCAAAGTCCATGAACTGAAGATGATTGAATTTCTTTCTTCTTTTTCTTCATATTCAATAGTTTATTGCTTTGTTATCGTTTCAAATATTTGATATAATGTTGATTTCATAAAAGAGTACTTTATTCAAATGGAAAAAAAATTAATTTCGGAACTGCTGTTTAAATTTGATAATTTTTCGATGTGAAATTGTAGAACATGTGACGTCACACTAGGGAGGGGTGGTCTCAGAAATGTGACCACCTGTGACAAGGACGGGGGGGCGGGGGTGAGTGTGCTCAAAAAATCATGAAATTCGTGTGATGTACTTTATGGATGGCCCCTAATGAAGATATAGAATTTCAACTAATCCCCCTTCTCACTATCTTTCCTATAGATAAAAATTTGCTGTTCTGTTTTTGGAGTTAGTCTTGATAATCAACTGACCTCTCAAACACGTCAACTTAACGTTGTTATATTATTTTTTATTCAATATATTTGTACAACATTTAGCCAATACTTTGATTCAAAACTTAATTTTTTTCAAATAATGAAAATATTGGAATTGAAGAAACTTGGTGTAAAAGTTACAAATATTGTTTCATCGAGAGTTCGAGTTCATCATCCTGAACTTCCAGCAACTTTTCAAGAATTATCAATTCATTATTCATATGAAATATACCACGACACTAACCGCAGTGTAGGGTAAATAATTTCGTATCTGAGTTATAGGAATGATCACAACCATCTGTGGAGAACAATATTTCTGAATCATGCTGCCACAAATAGTTCTATCCATTAGGAACCGCCTGTCTTGTACATTGGTATAATATGTATACAAAATATGAATTCTATCCGCATGGAAAAATCACTCAAACTCAGAAATTGTCGATATTTCCTTAAATGCATGTAACCTCTCAACATATATAATGGGTTTTTCTACACGCTTCAGAAATATCCGAGTTAGGAAAACGTATGAAAGCTAGGCAGAGATTCATATTCAATACCATGTGTTATGCACAAAAGGCCCCAATTCTTCGTAGATTCAATATAAAAAATGATTGCTTTTAGCAGTGTGTGAAATTTTGTTGACGATAAATTGTGGAAATCAAACTTGCCATTACTCATCTACATTTCTCTGGAAGGTCTGAGGCTCGAATTGGAGAGAATAAATGCGTAGATACAACTCGTGAATCGTTAGCGATGTTAGTGAAAGGAGACACCATCGTTTTAATCACACAGCAAATATGATACATTTGAATTTGAATCCAGGAACTAGAATCGAATGTGAATCATTAACGAAGTCTCCCTTTTGTGTTTTCTGATCACAAAAAAATCGAAAAATGGAGAAGGTATTAATTCCATGGAGAATACATTCTCAGATAATGAAATTCTATCATTTACAAACACTCACTGAATGTCTGATATTCCCAATGTTCATCAATTTTGATGAACAAAATTCCTCTATCTAAATTAAGAAAATTATACTTCAATTCCTCGTATCTTTTATTTCGTATTCAAAAACTCAAAACAAAGCTATAGAAGTTTTCAAATGAATATAAAAGCTTGTGCATAAATTTCAAACAATAATTTGTTGACGTTATATTTTTATGAACTCGCCCAAATAGTTGAAGGATATTCTATGTTGCAATAGCAGAAGATAAAGGAAGACGTATTTTTAGCTGTTGTTCGTGAAATGCCAGTGACGTTTCTTAAGATATTGAAAAAAATGTCTTTTAGGGTGGTGAAGCATTTAGTGTTACCGAAAGAATAAAAATGCATCAGCCATCTCAGAAACACAGAACAGAGATAAATTATTTGATGAAATATATTTTTATTATAACTCAAAACAGACTGAAAGATCATTTTTAATTCATCAGGAGAAAGCAAATATATGACAACATCAGGTTCATTGGTGATCAATAGTGAACGATGTAGATTTCATGTTCATTATGGCTTAAATAGTACATATTTTCTCGTTTATTGACTACCAATATTTGATATTCGCGAACGTTTTGATACTATATCATAAAATAAGATCACAGGAAAACTGTGCTCTACTTCAACTCGCTCAAGACCATGTTGCCGTTGGTGTGAGGACAATTATTTCAGTTTGAATTTGTGTTGAAAGTGTGATGTTGAACCCTGTCACGATGACAAAAAGAGAGGATTTAAGTCTGTTTATAGCCTCGATGGTCAGGTTCTTTGTCAGGTCATTTTCATCACCTCAAGATATTTAAGTGTGTGTGCTTGTTGAAGTTATGTTCATTTATAGTATTGAAATGTGAAACTTTGTTGCATCATTCTGTTTTATCATGTAGTATTGTATAGACAATTCATTGACATATTTTCCCATACAATTGTACTACATTGTCAGTGGAAATAAAACTTTTTTATTTTTTTCTTGTCCTGATAGGTGATAAATCTTGGTGAAGTCTTCAATCAGAAACATTAGTTCATTTCATACATCATTCAACTTATTTTACTTGCTTCGAAAACATGTGGATTCGTTATACTCAAAGGCAAATATTTCCTCAACATTCAAAGGACTATTTAATACCATAATCCTTATCGAGTTGGAGTATGGCAGCATGATCTGGCATCCGATTTTCACTTGACATCAACGCTTTCTTGAGGCCATTCAGAAGAGGTTCTTCAAATTCTCAGTTTGGAGGGAGGATAACGTTCATCCACAGAGAGGAGTCAATCATAAAGAATTATTGAGTGGACTTAGTTCAATCTCATTGTAAGGCGGGAGAGAAACTTTATCACTCGAATTTTTGTACAAATTACTGCACAACGGCATTGATTGTCTTCCTCCCTTGTCCGCCTTGAAATTTCATAATCCGAAATTATTACGCCTAGAGACTCCAAGAACCAACTCGCTAAGACAGTCCTCCATTTGGTTTATTATGGTATATAGAGTCTGCATTCAATTGCTAATAAATGTGGCATTCAATTTGACTACATTGACTACAAGTTATTATTGGGGGCTATGTGTACAAGGAAAATCGACTGAAATGAATTGAATCAGATTGAGTTCTTTGTGATATTTCATTCAATTTTATTATTTATTCATTGGTTTCTTTTCTCATTTGTTTTTAGATAAAATTGAGCTCTTCTGTTATATTTCTTTTTTATATTCATTCAGTTATTTAGTTAACATCAACATCATGTTATTATTATCTGTTAAAGATATTAATGAACCATTCATTTCATGAAAATGCATTTCAGACAGAAATAAAACTGTTTTTCGTCCATTTCACACAATGTATTTAAATTGCAACCGCTTTCGACTATAACGTCATTGTCAAGTAAATATGGACATAACAGGAAACAGCAGAGGTAGGAGAGCTAAATATATATATATATATATATATATATATATATATATATATATATATATATATATATATATATATATATATATATATATATATATATATGAGTTCTTGTTACCTGTTATGTCCATATTCACTCGGAAGTTTATGTCTTGTAACGTTTACTTATGACGTTATAGTCGAAACCGGTCGTATAATTTAAATAAAAAGGGTGAAATTGACGAAAAGAAGTTTCATCTCAGATTATTTTATGTAATTGGGTATTAGAGCTGTTAAGAATAAGGAACTTATTTTCATAATTTTTGGACAGACGATAATCTCAACCGAAGGTAATGGGAATTAGCCACTGATATTATGTGATTTGATTCCATTGTTTATGAACTCGTTTTCGCGAATGTTTCCACGGATGTATCAATAGACCACAACATATATATATATATATATATATATATATATATATATATATATATATATATATATATATATATATATATATATATATATATATATATATAAATTAATAAAATAGTATTGCCTGATAATTTAGATATAATTGTTGTGGGTTATAGGCAAAAATAAGAGGATACCAGAGTAGTTAGGTCCGAAGACAATATCATCAAGTTGGATTGGTATCAGAAGCCGTCGTCCTCTGGTAGATATCTGCACTTCCGATCTCACCACAATGTAAACATGAAGCTTAACATCATCAGTCAACTAAAAAACAGAATTATTAACATTGTTCACAAAGACTACTGTCAGAGCTCATTGTCACGTTTGGAGATCGTCCTGGTCGATAATGGATATCCAAGAACACTTGTGAGGAGATATCTATGTAATTCAGTCATTAGACCACTAGCTCTCATCTCTACAACAGATCTTGATATAGACCCTAACATGGACACACAAGCTCCAATAGTTAGATACAGATCTTTGCCTTATTTCCATTCTCTCACGGCAAAACTATGTCACATTTTTAGTGAAATAGATGAGCTGAAAGTTGCCAAATACAACTTCATCACTGGCAAAAGTGTTTTCACAAGACTTAAAGATAAAATACCTCCATCTCTAACATCAGACTGCATCTACAGTGTTCCTTGCTTAGATTGTGAAGGAGTATATATAGGTCAAACGTCTCAGACCATTAAAAGAAGAATAACTCTTCATAAGAGCGATGTTAGACTTCGCCCTGACAGATGTGCCTTAGCACTACATTCCTCACAACAGGGACATCGTTTTGACTTCGACAATGTAGGAATACTGGATGTAGCTGGTAGTTACCAGAAAAGGATTTTTTTGGAAATGGTCCACATTAATAACAACTCCAACAGTATCAATAAGAAGACGGACGTTTCCAGACTTAGTTGCATTTACAGTTATTTACTCTCTAATCATTTCAGGTAACCTTCGCAACTTCGCAGACATCTCACAACTTTAATAGACTTTTATGTGTTACGTGTGCAATATGACATTTGTTACTACGGTGATTTTACTCTCTCGCCTCTGTGTTCGGTTTTCAGTGTCAATGTCTTCTCTGTGCTCCTGTCATTTCTATTCTGATATTCACCTACCATTGTTTTTAGTTAGTACATAAGAATATTTTTACATCTATAATTTAATTCAGCTTAATTTTAAAAAAGAGACATTCCTGTTTGATGGTTTTTGGCCATAACTTTTATTCCTAGTTAGCCGTAAGTTGTAAATCATAATTTTTATCAGTGGAATTGTATAAACATCTTTTTCAGAGTCCTGATGAAGACTGTAAACACAGTCGAAATATAGACCAGGCAAACAAATTGGATAAAATCTATTCATAGTGGCCTCTTATTTTTGCCTATAACCCACAACAATTATATTTATATATATATATATATATATATATATATATATATATATATATATATATATATATATATATATATATATATTGCGAAATTTCACATCAACTGAAGAAGCCATTTGCACTATATTCCGTAAACGAGGGAACAGCCGGAAACCGCGAAACGTGTTCTGCTGACCGCTAGCGACGGCCAATCAGACACAACTTCCTAATAGCCGAAGTAGGATCAATGGCAACTATACGTGCTTCCTCGAAATCGGGTGACAAGTGTGATCCGGAAGTAGAAGACAAATACAAACAAACACATCAGAATCTATCAATAAATTCTCTGAAAGAAGCAATATTCCTACCTATTCAAAATATATTTTCGTGAGGAAATATATAGTTTTTTGGAGAGGAGTAAAAACTTTTGCATACCTACTGTAGAAAAAAAATCATAAAATCGAATAGTATTTGTGTTCGTTAATTAAAGAAAATGTAAAAAAAATTCATTTTGTCTTTTCACAATGTCACCAATCTAGTTCTTGTAGTTGCCTTCAGTTTAACACCAGCTACAGGCAGAGCTTGACTTAAGATGTAATAACGTAACGACACCGGTTCACGACGGGTCTCCTGTATCCAACCATTGTGGTTTTTTAACTTTGAAGCCTTTAAAATTTCGATAAAAAGTTGTGAAAAAGAAAGCATTTCATTCAATCACACATAAAATGCACTGCCCTTCAAGGTAGTGATTATTAGGAAATTTAAGTAGGTTACTGGAGTCTTGAATATCTCCAAATCCGCACGTCCATATTGGTAGATGATAAATAATTTTATTTATTAAACGTGACCAGATACTATGTTTATAAATGTTCACACACGAATCAACAAAATAATTGTTATCATATCAATTCGTTGTTTGAACAACAAGCATCTTGTCATCGTTTAATAATATTATATAAACTGAGAAATGTAAATAAATAGATATAGTTAGATTTTAGATGTCTCCGGCTCGATACCCTTTACAAGGTATCTCGCCTGTGTTACTATAATGTAACTGTTGTAAAGTTACTGATCCTGGGGATGTCCCAGGATCCATCACCCTACGTTAAACGATGTATATAAAGTAAACTAGAATAAACCAGAGCCTCTTTCAATCCACTACCTCCCATACATACCCGAGACATTTCAAAAATGTCACATATCAAAACTGGTCTTTCATATGTTAACGAAAGGCCGGTCAATTCATCGAAATCTACGAGAGCGTTCGTATTCATATTATATTGAGCTCGAAAAAACATAAATTAGTGAAAAGAATAAATCTGGATTTTTCCGAAGAATGTTGTGATAAATTTTGAGATTATTCATTTCAAATGCTTTATTGATTCATTGAAACCCTTAGATTTCAACATGTAAGCAAAAATTACATATTTTCATTGAATTATTGAGCAAATAATAGTGGACGGCATGCGAAACCCTATAAAATATGAACATTTCCTCATGCGGCCACTTGGTCGATCACTTGGTCGAGTTCGGTGCTTTTTAGATAATGTTAATTTTCTCTTTTCACGGTTTTTTCGTGAGTGTTTTGTATTCGGTTATATATCCTTCACGTTATCTCTATATAAAACACCTGTATGCGACCGGGCCTAACTTTAATAGGTTCTTTGCAATTGGATCTTCAATTTCCACTATTTTCCTCATTTCTAACAGAATAGATATAAGACTTCTTTTTCTTCAAACTCATATGTGTTGTTTATAGAACATATTCACATACTTACGATATTGTTATATAACTATGAATGTGTATGAAGTGGAAGCGTACTGAAAATACATCAAAATTTCAATTTATTAGAAAAATATACTCGATAAGAATCAGGATACGATTAGTTTTTCACGATTTTCTTCTGCGATTAATTCAAAATATTTCGAAGTTGCGAATTGTATCAATTTGTTGGAGACGCTATACTTAGATCATTTTAAGTTTGTAGAGTTTGTTTGTGATAAAGGAAATATAAAAAAGAATATATTTAAAAAATACTACGTCTTTTGCTAATGAAAATGTTACCTGCTTGAAAGAAACACTGACATTGTACACATTAAGTGAAGTAGTAGCTCCTTTTCCTAGGGAAATTCTCAATCAGGTATATAAAAAAAATTTGGAAATTATTCTGCAAGCAATAGTATAAATAATAATTTAATTTTCTTTGAGTACTTTCAAAGAATTTTTCTGACGTAACATCGAAAAATAGCAGGATCTAGAATAACACGAAAAAAAAACCTACATACATCATGGAGAAGAGAAAAAGAGTTCATAGAAAATGCGACAAAAAATATTAAATGATTCTTTCAATTCTCAATTTCTGATTTTACGTCGTGTGAGTTATGGTATATATGAATTACTTTTTGTGTTATTTTTCTGCAAATTTAGTTGCCCGCTACCGTCGGTATCAATCTATTCCAACATATACTGAATTGTTATTTCGAATTGTACTTTTTTTTACTTTTTCAAACTGTATTTTGTGAGTCATGAAGTCAGCCGGTCTTTGAACGGTGCTTTCGGTTTATTTCCAATCGTTAACGTATAATATCAAATATATGAATGATATATTCAAAATGAGATATAATTATATACATTTTTCAAAAGAAGAATATGCAATCTTTCAGAGAACCTTTTTTTAAATGAATTTTTGAGTGACTGGGATTGAATTCTCGCTTAACTCTTGGTGAAACATTATTGTATATTAAAATAAATTGAATTCTTGGCTTGATTTTTCACGATTTATTTAACAATATGAATAGTCAACATGTTTCGAGCGTTAGTGTTAGGTCTTGAAAATGAGCTAACGCTCGAAACATTATTTTAATAGAATTTTTGAGTAATTTCATCATATTTTGAAGCATTTTTTCAATCACATCGATCAGTGGTTGGAATTCGGAGTCATCGTCACATAAGAGCTGAATCGATTAATTATTTTTCAATGAATAATCAGATAGATATACGAAAACGCTCTGATGTAGAAGAAAATAAGGCAATATAAAATGTATTATCCTCGATTGGAATTGAAAACCGACAGCTTCTGTAATTATTCACACTCCACTCAAATCACTCAAACAAAAATCATAAACCACAAAACCATATAGAATAAGATTTCTAATTTCTAATCAGAAATATGATGTTTCTGATGAGTATGACGTTACGCAGAACAATCTGAAAGAAGTGTTAGATATTTCCAATGAAAGGTAATAATAAAAAAACTTGTCTAAAAATCACTGACTGAACAATTCTTTATTCGACTAGTTTTGCCTTTTACAGCATTATCGAGAATGAATAATTATTACCAAGACAACTTATAAATATATTTTTTTTCAGATCTGTTCGGACCACAGAATACACCTCAAATTATGTCATAGAGGTGGGGGTTTCCAAATTATCAGAGATTCAACACCCGGGAGTGGTTTAGGTCTAACTGGTCATTGAGAAGATTGTATTTATCGGATTTCTGAAGTTTATATATTTCCATGGCTTCCAGGTAGTTCATTATCCTTTTTCACAGTAATAATGAATATTAGGTTTGAAACAACGTGAGATCTTATGTCCTGTCGACTCCAGATGTTTCCGTAAAGCAGATTGTCCGTTTTTTACGTGTTCTTTTAGCCTAATTTCAAAAGATCTTCCGGTCTGGCCAACATATGACGAGTTACATTCTCTACAGTCCAATCTATTAATTCCAGACTTCTTTATTGGCTCGGATTTCGACAATTTGTTATTAAAAATCATTCTATCCAATCTGCTGTGACTTGAAAATGCTATATTCAAATTATTCTTTTTGAAGAATTCAATGATTTTTGAAGAGGGTACGTGTGTATTAGGTATGCTCACATATCTTAATTCAATTCGATCATTATTACAATTCATGTAGTGTGGCCTATATAAAAGTCCATTGATGAAGCGTTTCTACTTTTTTTCAATTAGTGTATTGATTATTTTCAGTGGAAAATGATTTTTCTTACTTATCGTACGAATCACATTAAGTTCTTCCCTAAGGTCTTGTCAGGTATGAACTGAACTGACATATCTTGATTCATAACATGAGAAGATCAAATTCACGGTAGAAAAGGAACAGAATAATTCGTTGAATTTTCTTGACCTTACAATTTCCAAACAACAAGATAAATTTTCGTACAAAATATTCAGGATACCTACCTTTTCTGACGCCATCATAAATTTCAATTCGTTCAGTCAAATAAGCTGTAGAATTGCAACTCTCAATTCAATGATCCATAGGGCTTTTTCGATTCCCTTATCAAAACAAGACCTTAGGAAAGAACTTAATGTGATTCGTACGATAGGTAGGAACAATCAAATTCCACTGAAAATAATCAATACACTAATTATAAAAAAGAGAAACGCTTCATCAATAGACTTAATAGTATTAATGATCGAATTGAATTAAGTTTTGTTTTGATAAGGGAATCGAAAAAGCCCTATGGATCATGGAATTGAGAGCTGCAATTCGATGGCTTATTGGACTGAACGAATTGAAATTTATGATGGCGTCAGAAAAAGTAGGATTCCTGAATATTTTCTACGAAAATTTATCTTATTGTTTGGAAATTGTAAGGTCAAGAAAATTCAACGAATTATTCTGTTCCTTTTCTACCGTGAATTTGATCTTCTCATGTAATGAATCAAGATATATCAGTTCAGTTCTTACCTGACAAGACCTTAGGGAAGAAATTGATGTGATTCGTACGATAGGTAGGAACAATCAGTTTCCACTAAAAATAATCAATACACAAATTATAAAAAAAGAGAAACGCTTCATCAATAGACTTTTATATAGGCCACACTACATCAATAGAAGTAATGATCGAATTGAATTAAGATATGTGGGCATCCCTTATACACACGTTTCCTCTTTAAAAATCATTGAATTTTTCAAAAATAATAATTTGAATATAGCATTTTCAAGTCACAGCAGATTAGACAGAATGATCTTCGATAACAAATTGTCGAAATCTGAGCCAATGAAGAACTCTGGATTTTATAGATTGGACTGTGAAGAATGTAAGTCGTCATATGTTGGCCAGACCGGAAGATGTTTTGAAACTAGGCTAAAAGATCACGTAAAAAACGGACAATCTGCTTTTCGGGAACATCTAGAATCGACAGAACATAAGATCTTACGTTGTTTCAAACTTAATATTCTTCATTACTGTGAAAAAGGAACGATAATGAACTAGCTGGAAGCCAAGGAAATAAATAAATTTCAAAAATCCGATAAATACAATCTTCTCAATGACCAGTTAGACCTTTACCACTCCCCGCTGTTAAATCTCTGATGATTTGGAAACTCCCACCTCTATGACAGAATTTAAGGTGTATTTTGTTGTCCGAACAGATCTGCCAAATTTTTATAGGTTGTCTTTGTAATATGTATTCATTCTTTACAATGCTGTGAAAGGCGAAACTAGTCGAATAAAGAATTGTTCAGTCAGTGATTTTTAGACAAGTTCTTTTATTATTACCTCTCATTTAAATATGAACTATCACAGAGTAGATTCATCGTGTATTGAATCTATTAGATATTGTCATCAACAATGGATACCCGAATTACATTCTCAGACGCCTCATTTTCAACAGGAAATTTCACGATAGTCCAACAAATGGAAACTAAACGAAAAAAATACGTGAAATTTACTAATATAGGTAAATAATTCAAGTAAAACTAATTAGTTTTCTGATTTTCACTAAAATCAAGTTAAAACATAACAATATTATTTCGCCAACACAGTGGCTTCATAATATGTTGCCACTGAGTTTATTATATTATTTCCATAATATGATGAACTAAGCTATTTTATTATGGACTGCCAGCATTTATCCTGAAGTGTGTGGCAATGACCATAGAGCACTTTTCTTCTGAAGTAGGGGAATGACCATAGAGCATATTCGAGGTATTCGATACATTTTAGAGAAGAGAACCATATCTTCAACGACAACTTCAAAATATTGCATATGGAATTAAAATGTTATAAACTAACCCTGTTAAAAGCCATGCAAATTAAAGAGAGGAAGAAATGGATTGATTCATTAAATGGCCAACTTTCAATCAATAATTCTTCTTCACTAAATGTATTCCAGTAGGTAAGGCAATCGAAAAAAGTATTATATGTCCACAATGTATTGCGTCAGTTTATGATCTACATATAATGAAGCCACTGTGTTGGCGAAACAATACTGTTATGTTCCGACATAATTATAGTGAAAATCAAAAAACTACTTAGTTTTATTTAAATTATGTATATAAATTTTCATCAAGTATCGGCCAAATCGATCAATGATATTGAAGATAAACGAATAGAGTGAGGACTTGCTCGAAAAACTACACTGGTATCAATATAATAAAACAAGATAGGTACGCAGATTAATAAAAAGCTTCTTTCAAAAGGTAGATACATCTTCTCACTACTATTAACAATTTATCTTTTGTTTTCAAAATTGACCACATCACAAAAACACAGAATCCAAAAAAAATCATGAAATATATACCAATCAACTAAGTGGTATTTAAGGTGGTATTCTGAAAAAACATTATATTCTCTTTCATTCCTTGAAAGGCATTAGTTGTTTTGTTCTCATATGTGCCAGTGTTTCTCGTTGGAGTTTGTTTATGTGTACGAAACCATATTGAAATGCCCCCTATTTTTGATCATATCAAAAAACTTCATGGTAGATATGCCCAACGTACTCTCCAAGGGCTCAACCTAGAAGCCCGAGCGACATTGATGGCTCCATGGTACGTACGGACGCAGACGTGCACATATCATACAAACTCTTCAGAAGCCCAACAACGAAGTCGTGGACCACCTGGGTAATAGACCACCAGCAAGAACCTGTAACCAAATGAGTACCCTGGTTGTTATTTGTCCTTGGAATGTTTTCAACCAATATTTTAGATAACAATTATGTCAATTACGTGGGTAGAGGTTTCTGTGGTTTACTTTACCAGCAAATGTCAGATGAATTGAAATCTGACATTCGACCATATGCCATGTAATAAGAAAGTAGGCAATAGCCGCAATATAAGGATATAACCTACTGCACAAAAAAAATAATAATATTTTTTAAACAAGATTAATGCTGTAACCATGTTTCTGTTGTTTTTTATGTGAATTATCCCTTAAGTAATGAAGAATGTTTCTATAGTGAAATTTCATTATTGAATCCAAATCCAGATTTCCAAATCCATAGTCTCAAATCTGGGAGTTCGACTACGAAAGCCAGAAATGTTGTGACTACTTCCGCAAAAACTTCCATTGAATTTTTTCATCCACAGGTTCGTATACTTTGAACTTGACTTCGACGTTCTGTGGAGAGACAATGAGCTGGAAAAACGTGTGTTGATTGTATATATATATATATATATATATATATATATATATATATATATATATATATATATATATATATATATATATATATATATATATATATATATATATATATAACGAAACGTCAACAAAAATAAAGTTTTTCATATCAAAAAAAGCCTGTTATTGCTAAAAACTTTCAAAATATATATATATTTATATATATATATATATATATATATATATATATATATATATATATATATATATATATATAAATATATATATATTTTGAAAGTTTTTAGTAATAACATTTTTTTGATATGAAAAACTTTATTTTTGTTGACGTTTCGTTGTTATATTACAACTTTGTCAAAACTAATATTATTATTTGTTTTGACAAAGTTGTAATATAACAACGAAACGTCAACAAAAATGAAGTTTTTCCTATCAAAAAAAGCCTGTTATTGCTAAAAACTTTCAAAATAAAATATCTTAAACAGGCAATAAATCAATTTCAAGATATATATATATATATATATATATATATATATATATATATATATATATATATATATATATATATATATATATGTTCATACCGCTCCCAAAATCTACTCGTTACCAGATTTATATTTTTAGTGCGGAAGTGCGGCAAGAGGGGAAGGCAGTTGGTAGTTACCAACTGTGTCGAACTGTCAATGGCTAGTTTGTCTCTTAGGTTATCGCTCATCCAAACAAATGATGGTTTTGTTTGAATATTATGGAATTTGTAAATTGTATGGTCGAAATATTGATAATGATATTGTATATTGTGAATATATTTCGTTTTAAATATTTGTCGAGGTGTTAAGATCTATTAAATCTGGATGTAATAACCACTAGATGAATAGTAATCTGCTACTTCATGAAATGAATTTCTGAACTAAAGTAGTGATTAAAATATTTCATTGAATTTACTATATTCCAGGATACACAATTAAGAGCTTATATGGAATTGAATATGCTACTATTGAGTAAATATTTCAGAATCCTCTAGGTTATAATTCTTCGGCTTAAGAATATTGTATTGTGCTACATTCTGCCATGGAGTTAATTTATAGATGCAAGATGCCTCATAATTGTCTATAATATAGTTATCATACTTCGACTAGAAAAGAAAAACAATATATATTTTAAAAAATAAATTAAGTATCAAGACAGAGAGAATAGTGAGAAAAGATAAAATTTGTTGGAAAGGTTTGTATTTATATAGTTTGTTTTTATGTTACCAGAAATATTCATTGTAGTTTAAATTGGCTTACTACATAATTTCCATTTGATAAATTGACTACACACTATCCCAGATAATCGAATACTAGAGTACTTATATGAAAAATAAATTGAAGTGCTTTAAAATATATTATTGGGTCCAAGCAGTTTCACACATGATACAAAATACTATATTGCAAATTGAATACCATTATGTTGTTAACCCTTCAGCAAAGAGTAGTAGTACTCATTATCTCATTTGTTTTGTGGTAATTCATTGTTCTAGGTCATATAGAAAGAATGCATTGTTTTAAAACACATCTACAGTAGTTTCTACATCTAGCTATATAGCAAATGAATTGAATGTTCAGAGCTAAAGCGTCTATTTCTATGTTTGATATGGTCAATAAGAGTATTCGATAGAATAGTACTGATTATAATAGGTGTTTTGTAGAATTACTTGACAGAATGTTGTGATGAAACATGCAATGTTCAACATTAAGTCAGGTTCAATATACACACAACAGTTGTTTTCATTATTTCATTCATTTTGTGGTAACTAATTGTTCTAGGTCATATAGAAAGAATGCACTGAAGAAAACACATCTATATTTGTTTATACATCTAGGTATATAGCAGCTGAATTGAATGTTCAGAGCTAAAGCTGCTATTTGTATGTTTAATATCATCAATAAGTGTATTTCATAGAATACTACTCATTATTATAGGTGTTTTGTAGAAATACTTGCCAGAATAATGAATGGAACATGCTATGTTCAACACTAAGTCAGTATCAATATACTACACAATTGAGATTGAACTTTTACTTACCTCTTGGTGAAACATGATTGAATAAAAATTCAAATCAAACTGTTGGCTTTATGCATCATAAATTTGTGAAACATTAAGTCAAGAGTTTGATTTGAATTCTTACTACACAATTCATTATTCAAAAAATTGTGTTAGTTAGTTACGAGCTTCATTTCAATATAAAAAATTTAATCTCAATTTAGTATAAGCAATTTAACAATGAAATATCCAAAACACAATACTTCGATCATAAAGATGAAAAGATGTTAGAACAATTCTTGCTGAATTGAAAATTCAATACAGTAGTGAGAGATAATTCAAAACAGTAGTAAAATATTGTTATTGAGACTAGTAGAATAGATACATGATAACTGAAGGGAATGATAATTGTATATTATAAGGAAAAAGAACAAGAAACTTCAATTCATTGATGTTGCATTATATATTTTCTTGAAAATTAAGGCTGACTTAAATAAGCAGATATGACCTGAGTAAAAGTTGAAAATGTTTTCTATAGAACATAAAATTCAGTGGAATATATACCAATGGGTGAAATATTTATGTTCTATTGATGTATTTTATATATTTATTCGTTTAGAAAATGGAATACCAACAATAGCATTCACACATTGAAAAATAAAGAAATGATAATGTATATATAACTAATACTTCATACATGCATATATAATTAATCTCTAACTAAATCAATGATGAATACTTAAATAAGCATTTGTGACCTGAGTGAAAGTTGGAAATGTTTAACATAATCCATCATAAAATTCAGTGATATATACCCATTGGGTGAAATATTTATGTTCTATTGATGTATCTTATATATTTATTCGTTTAGAAAATGTAATACCGACAATTATGAAACCAACAATAGAATTTACATTGAAAATTAAAGAAATGATGAAGCATTTATAACTAACACATCTTACATTGCATATATAATTATGCTCTAACTAAATCAATGATCAATATATATTATATCCATATATATTATTTTCAATATTTAATACAATAAAAAATGATAAATTTTTCAATTATATTCAAAACTGAGTTAGATAACTGCAACCACCTTATATTATTGCATTGAGATGATAAGTGTAGCTAAATGACTGAGTTAGTGTTGAAATTTATCATTATTCATGTCTTTTCTCTATACCCTTGTTCTGTATACCTTGTATTCTGTATATATTTTTTCATGAAAATGTTGGAAAAAAATTCAGCACAAATATCGTTCGGGTAAAACGAAATGATTGCATTTTAATATTTTAGGTGAAAATATATACAATATGAAAAAAAAAATTGTATAATTAACGTATTTGAACAACAATTCCGAAAATTTTTATGTGTTCTCCTGGGTCTAAACTAAAACAGCAAGTTCATGTAATCATACCAACATCCCAAGAAGTTGTATAAATGATTTTCTAAAACTTACACCTGACAATAATTTTCTGCCAAGCCACTTAATGCTAGATAAGTAGCTAGATCGTAACATATGTCATAAGATGAAATAAGTTGAATAGAGCTCAATTGAAGTTGAGAATTTCCTTGAAATTGAGCTCAATTTCAAGGAAAAACTCAATTAGCACTTCATAATACATTTTCACTTATATTGAATAACTTACAGCAAACAAACAAACCAAATAAAGGAGTGAACTTGTTGGTCATTTTTAAATGAAATAAAACATGATAAGAAAACTTCATGTTCATTCGCAATTAATTCAGTATTTTTTGAAATGCAATTGATAACTGCAACAATTCGAATACGAAAGCTTGACAATGAAACAATTAGGTTCACAAAATCAGCTTCAGTCAAAAATTTATATCGTAGGGAGGAAGAAGCTGCAAGAAAACCTCCTTGGGGTTTTGAACCATTGTTACAAGTCTTAAAATTTAGTGATTTTGGTTAGCTGATTGACCTTTTTTGTCTCAAATCCAAATACAATATTTATTGCATGTTCAGAAGTATAAGTGCGAGGTAAAAAATTTCCTCTGTTGTTAGAGTCAATTCTGATTTTTATTCCACATTTCTCCTAATGAGATCATTTCTTTTTTTCTTACTATGTAGTGAGACAAAAAGCTCAACTTGACTACCACAGGATCGGAGTAACATTCAATGTAGTAATGAACAAAACTTCTAAAAGATATTCAGTCTTCACTATTGATTGTGAAGAAATATAGAACCTTATAATTTGAGTAGAAAGAATGAGTCGTACTAATGCATACACAGTTAACATTATTTCGAATCATGTCGCAAAATTCCAAAAGTAAAATTGATTTAAATAAATTTTAAAGTTTATAATAATCGTTAAAATGTGTCAATGAAAGTCCAACTAAAGTACATTTATGTTTGAAGATAAATATATTATATATAAATGTATAATATATGTGAAGTAATGATACATCTAGAGAAAAGGAAGTTAAAATTCCTGGTGACTCATTTATACTTTGCTTACAAAATTACCCAGCATGAAGAAGTAAATATAAAATAAATATGTATAAAATAAATCAATCGTGAGGTGTTATTTTTTACACATTTCGAGCATATAATGCAATATATAATAACTACCTAATACTTTAGAAAATTTTCGAACCATTTTATAGAAAAGGTTCGAAAATGAACAGCTATGAAAAACCAAATTTGTTTTTAACCCTTAAAAACTAAAAATAGACGTTAGCCACTAAATTTGAACGGACAATGAAGCTCCAGGTGCCAATAAGATTGTGTTAAGATTTTTGATGTGGAACATGTTCAGGTAATCAGGTTCTTGGTGTAGGTATCATCTGCAATCAAAAAAATATGTATATGAAAAATAATCGAAGAGGACACTAATACCATAACAATTACAATCAGTATTATGATTTTATGTAGGTTATAATGCTATTCATGTTTTAAGTCCAACTAGTAGTAAATTTTCAAATTACATAATTTTTCCACAAAACTACTCGAGATTGCTTCAATAATTGAATTAGATTACTTCAGTTATTAAATTATCTGGCTGTCGTTCGAAAGTCAAACCTGATGAAGTTATAAAATCATCAAAATTTTCAGAAATTCCTTGCGCATTTCTTTCATCGAGCAAATTTATAGGAGCGAATATATTTCACCAATATTTTTGCCATAGTCTTTTTGCATCTGTTATTTTGGATCTCTATACCATGACCAATGATCTATGTGTCCTACAATCTAACGACTAATTAATTTTTTAGTCACGAATATTCCAAATCCAGGAGCATATTTCTTTTGTTTTTCTTTTTCTTTTGTTTTTTTGTAACTTATTAACATCATTTCATTCATGATCTGTGTCAAGAATTCCCTTGTTATTATTTGCCATTTTATTGTTGATATATTGGCATCAAGAGAATGAAAATGTTTTCATCCGTCATTTTTTCTCAATTTTTTTTATGAATTTTCTCGGTTTTTGCATCTGAACAAAATTCATCATGGTCCCAAGAACAGAAACACAAGCATTTATATTTCAACAGTAAAAACTAAATATTAGGAACGGTTCTAATTGAAAATATTTAATTTATTCGTCATGCCTATTGATTGTTGAGTGTTAGAGGCATAAAGCCGTATTGAATAATATAGGTTGAAAAAGTGATTTTATTGAGTAATAAGTTATAATTGAACCAAATTTTTCGAGTCGATGAAATGAAAAACGAAATCACTAAATAACGAAAAATACCTGATGAATTGATTACTTACCTGCTGCCAAATTTTCTTTCACCAAAGGTTCAGTACTTAATAAAGTTGTCAATCAATGTCTTTCCAAATTTTTCTGCAACCAATCGCAAAAAAGGAACAAAATTTTTTCCTCCATAATATTTCCATGATAATAATTGAAGATGGAACTTGCGTCACCTAAAAATACATTGAATAACAAAAATAGTATACCATAGACTTAGTTATTTAATTCAATTAGTGAATAATTGAATTAAAAGAAATAGATATCAAAGATTATTCATTTTACGTATCAATCAGACATGAGAAACATTCTTGATGGAAAATTATTATCAATGTCGTTACTTGAACATAAATGACTAGGGTGTACTTTCAGAAGGGATATAAATCGGAAAGGCACTTAACTAAAACGAATACAACGAAAAGTATCAATTTGTTGGAGTTATTAACTTTTTCCGGTCACCTGAGACATTATTTCTCAGCATTGCTGGGGAATATACTTTTTTGGCTTGTCAAATAATATGAAATAATGACCCATAATGGAATAAATGCGATTTCAATTGTATGCTCTGTTAGGATATTCATTACATGTTCAAATGTAGGGCTGAATAGATTCGAAAAAAATGATTGAGAAATAAGCAATAAGAACAATTTTTTATGAAATGAATTCAAGCATTTCCCATATAGTCATGAAATAAATGGAGCGCGTATAACAAACATTCGTATTGCTATTAATTATTGGAAGGCACATAATAACCTAATAGTGAGAAAAATCTGAAAGTTCAACTGTTTAAAAAATAGAAGGAATAATAAAAACGGAAATAAAAGTTAGTAAATAAAATATTATCCAGAAGAAACTGATTTATAAACAATAGTTTGGGTTATATGATTTATCATTTTTTGACCAATTTTTTCAACGCCAAAAAAATTCTGAATTGTATAATGTTTCATAAATATCCGAAAATTCATCAATGAAAGGAAATATTTGATATTATTAATGTCGTGCAAGTACTTACCCGTTTTTTCCTGTAGAATTTCACGATAAATTTTCATCGGTTCATAACTCAACTTTCACAAAACTGCTAAACAATGGTATGTTATATTTGACTGAAAGAGAATAAATTTCACAAACTTTCACGAAAAATACAATTAAATTATTTCACAAGACTTTCGTGTAACACGCTTAAAGTTAGACTGGCTCGGTAAAATATATCTACACATATTTGTACGAGGTCACTTATCTCCAGATGTTCTCAAGTGCCCTACGAGTGAAAATACTAATAAAAATCTCGGACCGTATGGTTGTTGACATTATACGTAATAAATAATGTCAACAAGTATCGATTACCTACTAATGTAATCAATACAACAATTAGTTCAATTCGTTGGATATTTTCTGAATTCAAATTTTTCGTGAAAGAATAATTTAAAAAATCTCGAGAAATCTTTTCGTCTTAATAGATCGTTAGGGGTCGTACGAGACAAGGTCTGTTTCCGCAAATATAAAGCAATGGGAAATCATGATGAAAAATAAGAGAAATCTGTAATTTATTCCAAATTAGCTAGTATTTTGATGCCTAAACCATTTCGCACTCATAGTGTGAATAAGTCAAAATTTCATTTAAACAGACTTGTACAAATTATTTGATTGAAATGCAAATATCATATCAAAGTAATGAAGCAGAATCCCTTCAATTTTTTCGGGTATTTCTGAAATGGAAGTTTTGAAGAGGAATAATTCGAGAAAATATGGTGAATTTATTTCTTTATTTCCGGTCAATATTTAATTTTTGAAAGAACTTAATAAAAATACTTTTAATTTTTAATTATTGATCTAATAAACAGTGCTGGATTCAAACGATAATTTTACTTGATCTACATTGTCAAGAAATGAAAATGTGTAATAAAATGTTAAATTTATACACAATAAAAGAGCCTTGCTTCAATCGAATAATCAAATATCGGTTAACTGCTCATTATATTGTGAATTCATGCAACCAATCCCTTATAAAACAAAACTTTCGATTTGCTTCAGCATTACGAAGTACAGTTCATACTCGTCAAACTCATGGGAAAACGAACTATATGAGTGCATCGTTCGAACGTAAAATGTTTCATAAAATATAGAATATGATATCGATTATTTTCCATATAAGTACCAATGAAATCCTGTCGAAAAAATTCTATAAAGATATAATTTTATTCGATATTCATTGTTGTTGTTAATTAATACATTTTGAATAAAAGTGATAAATTGCCACGTGTCCATACTCTAGAAATATATTTTTTTCAAGTATATTTTAACTGAATTTGAATGGAATACAATGTTCGTTCGAAAGAAAAGGGGAATTTTGAATTTTCTTAAAGTATTCAATTATTTATCAATATCCATTTTATTTCCTCCAAAGAATTCCCCCTCAGATATAATGCTCTTATGGCAGCGCTTCTTCTCATCCTTGAAGCTCTGAAATGCGCTATTCCGATTTTATGTCATCAATTGTGGCTTTCCTTTAATTGATTGCTTCAGTCATTGGGAAAAGCAAATCTGGTCAATACGGTGGTTGTTTTTGTCCAAACAATCACTAACAAGCATTGATGTGTGAGCTGGTGCATTATCATTCTGATTCCGATCGTTTGAGCCGTACTGCTTTACGCAAACGTTGAATAACTTCCTTGTAGTAATCCGTATTAACCGTATGAGCTATTAGGAATAACTCATGGTGCATCACGCCGTTGTAATCGAAGAAAACAGTGAGCAAAACCTTCACATTGGATCGAACTTGGCGTGCCTTTTTCGATCTAGGCTCTTCTGACCGACTCAATTGGAATTATTGGGCCTTTGTTCCGACGGCCTAGCCATGTATTCACGTTATGTCACCAGATATGCCCTTTTTGAGCAAATCTGATGCAATACGAAAGGGACCTTGCTTTTGCTCAACATTTTGCAATTTGAGATTTACGTTGCTTGTTTATTTGTAACAGCCGTTTACATATGTTTCAAGCTAATTGGCTCTCATCAGAACGGCGTAGTTCAAGTTATTAGATGTTGACACTTGAAAGTTGTTAGATGTTGACACTTAAAAGTTGTATTGTATTATGTTATTTGAACGGCTGTTACAAATAAACAAGCAACGTAAATCTCAGGTAAATACCGAAAACTATTAACTCCTTTTTCATCCTGACAAATTTTGCAATTTCTTAACAAACTTCGCTACCTCACGTTCCATGTCCAAAACATCCGAGAAAAGTGCATGGCACGAGCCGATTGATATGCCAACGTCCTGTGCAACATCCCTACTAGGGATTTGACGGTTTTCAGAATCATTTTCGTCATTGGTTCGTTGTTTTCTTCGTTTTTTGAGGTGGTTGCAACTCCAGGATATTCTTCATCATCAACACCTTCTCGAATATGCTTGTACCACTTATAAACAATTTTTTGTGACGAAATAGATTCTCCGAATGCCACAATCAATATTTTAAATGCGTTGGAGCACTTTATTTCATTTTAACGTAAAATTTAATACAGATTATTTGAGCCATTTTTTTGAAAAGTAAAAAATCGAAATAACATATGAAGATCGTGACTAACCTTTTCAGTTGTCGGAAAAAAACTTCTCATCTAAAAGCGCTGATAATTGCAACATATTTGAAATACCACCTTAACAAAAAAATTTTGATAATCGAATGTGTACAGCCTGCAAAAATTCGAAATTCACCTTTTCTTTTGAACAGTCCTGTTATGCAGTTGGAAAAAATTCTCAGGGCATTTTTGATATCTCAGTATTATGTTTTGAAAAATTGTAATTTGTATATCTAGAAAAAAATAAGGATTGTCTTTCAAAGAATTTAAGTCTAAGGAGTTACTGTGAAAAGTCCACTGTGAAAAAGATGTAGCAGATGAAGATACGGTAAAGTCCTATTTTGATAAAGCAGTTGAAAGCATCAAACTTAGTTTTTTTTTTGTTTTCTGCGATAAACATTTGCAGTTATTGTATTAATGAGAATAATTGAACATTAGTCGTTTCGAATTCGAATTATAATACTTTCGATTGATATCATGTAAAGAATCGATCTAGTGAGCAGACATTTCTTCCTAAAAAATTTAGATTAGAATTTTTCTGTTCGATAACAACAATGAAATAATTCACAATCAGCTGAACTTTGCAATCACATTTAGAGAAATTGCAGTTTTCCATCTAATATGTAATTGAATTAAGGGTAATCATTTATTATATTCACTCAAATGCTATATTTTTTTGTTGGTTATGTTTTTTTTCATTATTTGAACCACAGATAATTCAGAACGTTTATATTAGTCATTATATGTTATATGAATATAAAAGATATCTTTACCGGCAGTTGTTAATATAGTTTATACAGCATATTTATCATAATAAGAATAGGTACAGTGTGATATGCAATTTCACAAGTAAAAATTTAATGAACTTGAAATCATATACCTAACTTTTTCGAATTTCAAGACAACGACCCCTATTCAACCTTGTAGCTTCTGGCGGAAAACAAATCATATGAATATAAAGCAAACAGGCATCTGGAAAATACGAGTACCTAGTTCACTTCTTTTTATACATCAATTATTTTTTGATAGAACAAATCATATTTCGATCTTGTATTGTAATACTTTGTAACATCAACTCAAAAATCAAATCGAAAAATCAATTTTCTGTAAATCGATTATTGAGACTCGAATTTTTTCGTTTATAGATTCAATCTTTGGATTTGAATCTAAGTGAAAATCGATTACGAATAAATCGCCCTTGCCAAACTTGAAACACATCCAAGCCTAGGTAGGTATATTGGTTTTCGTATCTGAGTTCAGATTTGTTCTTCATAACGTCATATAGGTAGGTCATCATAACGTTTCTGAGGTAATGAACTGAAGAACTAGGGCAGTGATTCTTAACCACTTTGCTCCGGTACAGTTAAATGACGCGAGATTCTTCAAGTGTACCTCCAAATTAACCTGATACTCCCACGATGCAATTTCTAGATTTTCAAGTTGAGCACCTTAGAATTTATAGACCTTAAAATCGTACAGAAGACAAAATGTCGATGAACATCAACAATTCGTCCCAAAACAAATTCGTTACATTTGAATTTACAGAAAAAATAAAATGAGTTTCACCCAGAACTCAATTAGGTACCTTCTAATTATCTTTCATATTTTTCGAGCTTCCTGACGTTTGTTCTCTGTTATTAGCTTCCCGGCTCTGCGCGTATAAAGAATGAATATTTTTGTTTACGGTTCACTAGCGTGACCCTGATTAAGTTATGTAAACAAATGTTCTAAAACAACGATAAAGTGCTATAATGATCCCAAGACCTTGACAGCAGTCAACAGATTTGTTGCATATATAATTTTCAACTCAGATTTCAGTTTGATGAATTTCGTTCGCAATAGTTAATATTCATTCGGAGCCCTTATATTTGCGATTTTCAATTGGAAACGAGCATCTGAAACTATAGACATTCTCACATTTTAAACGACAAATAATCGGATTAATACATGAGTAAACATTCAAATAAAACTTCACAATAGGTACACCTAAAAAATTATAGAAAAACTATTTTATGGAATAGGAGCATAATTAAAGTTTTGAATACTCGAAAATTATATTATTTCTGTGCTCTGTTGCAACTTTTTTGCCCGCAATCTCAAGTCAGATTTTTCGAACTGAAAATTCTCGAAAAATATGAGGCTTTTATAACTTAGTTCATCGACACCTGATGAACAAGACAAAAAACCCGGACATTTAGGCGAAATATATTTTTTTCACGACATATCTGAAAAAATATTTTTTGCAAACAAAATAAAAACATCGTTATAAATTTTCATTAATTCATACAGTGTGCCATTGAAATCGACTTCATTTTATGTAACCCCAACAAATAATAGACATTTTAATAGAAGCACTCCTTCTGTTGTATTATGGTAACAAAAATAACTAAAGCGCTTTTTTCAGGTACCAATCAAATTATTATATGATACTTCTAATGACTTATACTTGATAATTTGAAAAAAAACTACTACACCAATGATATTCTCATACATCTAGTGAGATAGCCAAATCCCTATAATATTGTTTTAATTGTAAATATAAATTATTTCAAGTAAGTTCTAAAACTTTCAATTTCAAGGAGATCAAGTTTTTTCAAACTATTTTGATTTATGTTAGTCTTCCCAATTTTCAATGAAATATCTTTCTGTTCCAACAAGAATTTGTAAAAGATCGAAATTTTTCCAAAGAGATCAAATAAAATATTTGATCAAATTGATTTGACATTGATTTGATTGATTTGAAAATAAGCCGTTAAGCGGGTTCTTTATTCCGTCCATTGATACGTGACTAGTGAAAACACTTTCTGTGGAAGCATTGTGTGCAGATATACACAAAATAATACTGTACGATTTTAAGCATTTCTGACTATAATGAGGGTTTCGAAAAAAAATAAGCCATAGATGAATTGCGCTATGAAATCTTATCGCCGACAATAAGGTCCATGCTATGAGCGTTTGTATATTCGTCAATCAGCTTCGTGTCATGGATTTCGATGTTAATTTCCTTGAGAAAAGGGACTGTTCTTTTCGACATCAGACCATGGGGTACTTTCAATGATGTTCAGTAACATCATCCAGTTAAATTGGTCAAAGTGTTCAATTGGTTTTTCAAACTTTTCTATTTGAGAATTCATTGCTATGTAAAAACATGTAAAATATTTTGAAATGGTTTTTGTGTTTTCATCTTTGTTTGTTCGAAATATTTTGTGCCTTTAGAGACAAAAAATTTTCTTTCATTCTGTATTCTAACGTTTTACTCAGAGACGCAAATACGATTCTGTTTTCGATTTTCCACTTTTATCCAACTTTTCGATATTCGAGATTAGAAAACGTACATCAATGACTACATTTGAAATATATATGCCTCTGACAGTGGGTCTTCAAAAAATTATTTGATCGGAACGGGAAGTCTATCCAAGCTATTAAAATAAATTTCCAAGGCCTCAACATTTTCTAAAACCTTCCGATTGCAGGAAAATTTGTCGCTTTACTAAAAAAAATTGGATTTCCTGACAAAAAAAAATTGTACGGTTTGCACACGGTCACTTATTAAAAGACGCTGCTGGACAGCCCATGGACTCTCTTCGAAGAAGACAAATCTGGGAAATCCCGGACGGATAGCAACCGTAATAATTGAAGATGGCCGAACAGTAGAGGATTCGATAATACTAGAATTTCAATTAGCCACCCATTTTCAATCATCACTATCATTATCACTATTCAGTTCTGATTCAAATCTTCAAAGATATATTAGAATTAGGTAATAATATAAAAAATACTCGAGAATCTTTGCACATCTCTATTAATACGAGTGAGTTGAAATACATATTGAAGTGAACAATACATATTGAAGTGAGTTGAATTACAGTTCAGTATAATTTCGAAATAATTGAATATAATATTCTCGGTCACTTCCGAAAAAATTTCTTGTGATTGCAAAATTTCAGAAGTATTTAAAAATCCTTGTCTCTTATAACCTGATAGGACAGGAATTATAAGAAATAAAGGCCTGTTATTGACAATATAAAACAGTGTCAAAACAATAGGACTCATCTATAATGTATTCTGAATTCCAGAATTTCGGTATTGGAGATATTTTGCACATTGGAATAAATATCTTCAATCAGAATTCAAATTTTAAACCGAGTTTTACAAATTGTTCCATTTTTGGAAACGCATCTATCCTTAATCAAAATAGTTGCCGACTTCATGATAATAATCGGTTTACCAAATAGATGTTAAATGCTAGAATATTCATGTTCTTACATGTTGCTCCTGTATTGAGAACTGCATCTCATGCAACATTTTACAAATTGAACTTGCTTACTTATGAACTTTAAATTGATAAAATAGATGAATCGACAACTGTTGACTCACATAAACAATATCTTCATTCAATTATTTATGTTAAGTCAAAAAAATTGCTAGAAAACACAGGAATAGAAGCAGAAATAATGGACATGAAAAAATTTTACGTTCCTTAACCTGAATTATTTCGAAGTTATATTACATTCCTCAAAATATAGTGATTTACTTCATTTTATCACATTTCAAAATGGGAATGACCTACAGTATTACAGATATTGCTTCTTGAATATATATGGTATGTTGAAGAATTTGTTTAATGATAATCCTTTGCATGTGAAGAATTTCAGTTGAAAAACCTATGAAAACCCTCAACTGTTTAGAAATTTGAATAGAAGATGAAGAAAACCTTTTTTTGTAAGATTAAATTTTGACCTTCATTCTAACTAATATTATTCTCTTATTATAATAATGTCTTTTTTTATTATGTAATAAAAGACAAAAATCTCCCATGCAACTAGGTTGGAGGACAATGCAAAATTGTCCTCCGACAATTTTGTTTATTTAAAATTCTGGAATATAATTTGGTTTTTACTATGGATTGGAAGAAGTGAACTTGGGCTAGAAGAGGTACAAAGCATAAATAACTACACTGATTCATTAAAAGTAATCAATATTTCAAATGATATGCGGAAATTCCTAAAGAAAAATTTTCCTGAATTGTATGCTTTTTATATACACTTTCTATCGATTTATATTATACATTATTTATAATATAAAAATAATTGATATTTTTAAAATATGAATGATGTTTTATATACATTATTTCTGAAGTCCTATAAATCTTTTGAATCGGACACCTATCTCATTTGAGTAACCTACATTCCTTTTCTATTCTTCAAAACGACATAAAATGAAATTTTTCGACTCATTTATGAAGGTCTAGGTGACCATGAATTATTTCTGCGCATTTTTGATTTGCAACATGTTACATCTAGTCGTACACGTAGGGTATTTCGAAATGAGCATATTCGTGATATAAGTAATAAATAATACTACATAGGTAGTATCTATTATACATAATAGTACCTATTAGGTACTATTGACTATCTTATACCCTTTTCAGTTATTCAGATTTTTTTAGTGTATTTCTGCTTGAAATATACGTAGGTATGCAATTCATATTCGTAAAAAATATTAGAAAAGTTTCCTTCACAATTTGAATTATGTTTGCTTTCTTAATGTTTTCAACGATTTTCTGCACCTAGGTATTCCGACTCTTCTATGAATAAGGAATGTTGTTTACGGTTCACTCACGTATCCCTGATTAATTTATATAAACAGATACTCTCATAAGCGGTACAGTGCTACGATAATCAAACCGCTGATATCAGTCAATAGTTTTTTGCAATTTTTACGCTCGAATTCAAGTATTTCGAAAATATTGTGGTTCAAAACGTGTTTCACATTCGAACCCTCTATATAATCTAAAATAATCCCCACGATTTTTTCAAACGTTTCTGAATTATTTTAATTGATCGAACAATTTATAACTTGATCAGAGGTAATAAGCTAGATGTGTTTTCATTGAATATACTATAACCTTTATGAAGCTATGAAATCATACCTAAATAACTATAAGAGACATCTATAATTTATTCTCAATTAGTAAACATTTTCATTTTTGAAATATTTCAAAAATAAATAAATAAACAAATAAATAAATAAAACAAATAGTAAACATTTTCATTTTTTAAATATTTCATAATTATATGTTATAGTAATTTGCAGTCAAATATTCATTCTAGAACATTGCATTCAACAGTATTGTACAACTTATTCATGTTGTAATTAATAGGTATATCAAACAATGAATATGAATACATTGAATTTAAATGACATTTTTACTTGATCTTTATTGAAAAATTATAAGTGAAGTAAAATATTAACTTGAGACATAATATAACACTTTCATCTTCAGCTGAAATAATCAAATAGCTGTAGATTGCTCATCTCATTATGCATTCATTCAATTACCTATAAAACGAACTATCGATATGCTCCTCTTTGTCGAAAAACTCTCATAAAAGTCACGATTAGGTACCTATGTTGTACACAATCCTCTCGGTAATTCATTATTATATTATAAGATACAATAGATATAGTTGCGATGAATAAATGAAAAAACTTTGATCAAAGAAGCTACTTCGTAATCGAGTAGAATCCCCTCAATTATTTGGTGATTTCTGACATTAATGTTAACTGTTCATGACGATGAACAGTTAAATGTCTGTTATTGTTGAACGATATTTTCAACATTTTCATAAGTTTTTGTGTCTATTTACCTTGTCATAAAAACGAGAGACTTTATTTAGTCTTTGTTAATAAAATGCCTTGTGAAATCAGATGTGACTACAAGAGACATCTAGAACATCTCGAAATACATGTTCTGAATTAGCCAAAATTTTGATAATCAAAATAGCTATTTTGTAATCACGGAAAAAAAATCAGTCAAAATTCATTTTCAAAACCTCTTAACGTTATATAATTGACGTCCATATGATGACCGTTAATTTCTTATTCTTTCTTATTTCTTCTTCCGCAGTTATAAATTATAATATGTCTTTTAACATCTGTTAAGAATTCGAGATCTACATGGTCGACAGTTCGACAAGTTCCTGAACCTTCCAAGAAATTAACCTAATATTGAATCCATAAAACCATTGAAATGACGACGCAAGGGCGTATATAAAAGGGGGCCTAGCGGACCGAACCCTCCTCCTCGAAATCAGACAGTGTAATACAAAATTAACTCATTTGCGAAAACGATGAGTCCAGCATAATGTTGAATTTTGACGAATAAACGTCAAATAAAGAGGCCATAGTGATATTGGATCTCCCGCAAATTGTCATAGGACTTTTTATCCTATCATTTATATCCTCTTGATACTTACCAGGAAGTTATTGATGAATTCTGAAGTACACTGAGAATCTTGAACTTTGTTCTGTACTATGTGAATATTGTTAACCTCACAATTAACACCTCATATTGTTAAGTCTTTATAACATATAATTTTTTTGAACGGTTTTTTTCCTTCACTTGTATGTACTTTGTTTCGTCTTTTTGAAACAAAATTGAAATTTAATTGTAATTTGTCCACTGAAATCGATCTCAAAACCTAACGTGAAACATAACTACTTTATTACCCAAATTACATATTATTACCTTGTTCTTGCCCTCCATCTCCTAAAATATTATGTATATCCGCCACTGGTGGGACTGGATATACTGTGCGTAGTGATATTAACCAGATGCCAACGAAACTCCTCTTCAAAAGGTGGTAAATCTTTATGAAGGATAATATGAATCGATGAAATGAAATTAACTGTGTGAACTTTAATTTTAAATGAAACTTCTATGAAGTACAAATCTTATAATCACTGAGTTTATTGCAAAAACAACTAATCTGAATTGTACTATTACAGTTTTATCAAGTCTTTATCTCTTGATTTTGCTGTTATGGTTGAAACTAGTTGTTTTAAAAATGGATTCAGTGTTTTTAACAATTATTACTGAAGTTTCAATTATTTATGCAGAATAGTCGAATTCAACCCTTCACGAAGAAAACTGTTATGAAATCTATGTTAATAAATTATGGCATACCAAAATTAATTATAGTCATGTACATCAGTTCAAAATTTTCTGATGAATGTACAAGGTATTATCCCGTGTCGAAATGAAAAACACATCTCGCAACTCATAGTACAGGTTTGATACAAAAATATCATCAAACTGAATACCTACTTTTTCTTGTCAAATTGGCAATTTATTAACTTATTTTAATTTATTTTTTAGGGCTTTTTGGATGATCCTTTAAAATTCTTCAAAGAGTAAATAAAATCGTATATCAATAACAACAATCGAGACCTTCGCACTGAATACTCCACTTTCATCACGCGAAATTGATGCGAATGTTATTTGCTTATTAAAACATAGTGTTTGGCAACTTTCAAAATTTTTTCAGTTTTTCAAGAGAAAGTGTTTCTATCTATTTTGATTATATGACTCAGATTAAAAGAAATAATTCAAAAATAATTATCCGTTGAAACTGAAGAAAACTAAATATATAGAAAAATAATAAATCTTGTTGGTATTCATTCAGCATAAATCTTGAATATACTGAAATCTTGAATCATATATTTTACTTAACAAATAAATTATTTTAATAAATAAAACATTCAATAATAGTGTTCCATTCGAAATAATGATATATTAAATATAATACTTCTGATTAGGCGATTAGTCCGCTATAGGCAGATTGAATTTTATTTATCAACACAAATAGCGGTTCCAGTCATTTCGCAGTCAAATTTTTTTGCATATGAATATTGATAGACTGTAGAATTTTTTAGATTAATTTTTCAAAGTCATTAATATAATTCATTTCTTACTACCACTTCAACGAACCAAGAAAGTAATAATGAACATAACGACTAATACACGTATTAACTAGAAATATGTATGCAGACATGTCTATCAGCGGAAATTTGATGAAATTTATGTTCATCCAATGTATCAAACGAAGTAAAACAAATATTGAGTTCATGTATACCTATATGAAAAATAATTAATAGTTTCAAACACTGAAACTGCATCTGAAAATAATTCCGTATAATCTCAATCAGAAATACATTTTACAATCAGTAAAGTAATAAAAATTCTATCAAATAGTTGTCTGTTGTGCCCTCTATAGAATGATTTCTGAACAAGTAAGAATGAACAGAGAAATCTACACCCTAACATCCTACATCCTAAGTCAACAGCCTAGGCTACACACATGACGCTTTGAAGTAATAGATGTTAACTGACTATTTTTCGTTATATATTGTTCAATTTAACATATGCACTTTATATTTATGATATAAGTGTAACTGATCCAGATATATTCAAAACTTTGTGACATTATATTACCTATATTCTTTATATGCAAGTATTATTCCTTATATTTCATTAAAAAAAGAACTTCTTTAATTAATTGAATATTTCTGTCATTCCTGCAATTGACGAGAATTTATATAAAAAGCCGAGTTTTTTATTAAGATCCCTTTTATCATCTCTATCTTAATTTACATCATTTCCAAAATAATAATTCAAATAACAACAAATTATTATTACTCTATAACATCCGTAACTAAAACGTATTCGAATGATATTGTTGAATTATTTATGGATATGGAGAATGCCTTATATTAATGGTTCCTATACATTCAATATAAAATTCCGAAATATACTTATCAGGTTGAATCACTCAAAATGCTGTTTGGAAAAAAATACATATTATGAAACATTTGCTTCAATTCATATTTTCCATTCGTTCCGTCGAAATCATATTTCTGACATCTTCTAATTTCAAATATATGTAGATTAAATAGCCGAACGATATAATAATAACTAAGCGAATGTCAAATTAAATTCTCGTATATTACCAACATTCTTCTCTAAATAAACTAGGATCGATAAATATAAGCCATCCGAGTAGATTGTGTACGGACGAGTAGATTTGGGCCCAGCCGAGTAGATAGTGTCGGATGTACGTAAAATTCCGAGTAGATTTTGGGAGCGGTATGAACATATATATATATATATATATATATATATAATTATCATAACATAAAGCTTCTCTCTCATTCAATCAGAATAACTTCATAGTTTTATATAAGAACTTTATATTTTGAACAACAACGGAAAAATTCGATAAAAAAAAATCAATGACCCATCACTGGACTTGAATGCATTTATAATTTTTGAAGAATAGCTCGAAATTCTCGGGACTTTTGAAGCATAAATTCATTTGAATCGATTTGGAATGATTACATTCTTCAATTGGGGCAGGCGTGCATGCAAGTAATTTTCATGAACTGAATGAATAATTGATTTTTAGCAGATGTTTCTTTCCCAACGATACCGAAGTTATATTTAATGTGTTACTCTGAATTAATCGATAAATCCCTCTCTTTGTGATTTCATCTGAATTTATATATACATTTGGACATTTGTAAGCTTTTCATACCTCAAATTTGTTAAAGTTATTAAACAAATTGTATTAATATTTTTACAGTGAAAATTGAGAATTGAAATTACATTTCAAAAGTTTTGAACTCGACTGGGATCCCAGTCGAATTCAAAACTTTTGAAATGTAATTTAAATTCTCAATTTTCACTGTAAAAATATTAATACAATTATTCATGTCCGCACGTGGTGAGGTTAACACGATTAAATTACTGTTCTTTAATTATACATATATATATATATATATATATATATATATATATATATATATATATATATATATATATATATATATATATATATATATATATATATATATAAAGCTGTTTATTTCAAAATTGGTTTATTGCCTGTTTGAAATGGTATTATTCATAATATTTTCAAAAACTTTTCAAGGCTCTTTTCAATGTAAAAGGGTTTTTTTACTTTTGGTTCTATATCTCAACTTTGTTATAACATTTTTTGAAAATAGCCTTTTATTGCTAAAAATATTATGTAAGTACGTTTTCACATACGATAACGAAAGAAATCAGTCCATAATACCGAAGAAACTACTTGATAAAATTATGACCAGTGAATGCAAAACAAAGTGGCTAAAAGAGGTCCAACTAGATCTTCAACAGATCAATATAAAAAATATCGAAGATCGCATTCAATGTCGATATAAAATCGCCAATGTGAAGTTTGAGCAAAAGTCAAACCGTCAACCTGAAGTAAAATGGACAGATGAACGGAAGAAAGAGAATTCATAGAGGATGAAGCGTTTTGGGAGGCAAAAAAGATGAAGTAAAAGTCCTTATAATTGCGAATTCAAGTGCAGTCGCTCTTCTCATGGGAAACAATCGTAATCATAATAATATATATACATACATATATAATCAGTTAATTTCCCAACTTTACTTTACTTACTCGTATATAAAATTGAATTAACAGGAATAACCGGTCCAGTGAAGTGTTTAAAAACTCATTTATTCAAAACAATTCTGGTTATTCGAATACTTTTTGTACATTCTTCAGTGAGAAAACAAGAATTAGAGTTGAGAAATGATGATAACAGAACTAACATTATTTAACAAACGCCCATTATTTTGCTTTATCATGTACCCTGCATAATATAATGATAATAACATAATAATAATAACGTTTATTGAAAAACATTCCTTACATTGTGAAATTACATTCAATTTCATTCAATGATTACAACTTAGAACTAGAAGTGAATTAAGTTTTGAGTCTTATCTTCCATTCTGCTCTCGAAAATATTGGTTCAATTTATATTTACAATAATACACAACTATATTCGAAAAGGAGAGGAAAAATTACCTCAGAAATATTGAACATTTGAGGCAATTTCAGGTGGTGAGGGACATTCGTGGTAAAAAATAAAGAAATATATGATAAAAAAATTGATTCACACATTATTGCCTACATTCGAATCATCGAAGTACTCTGCCACATTATAGTATGCCTTTGTTAACATCAATGACACTCTTCTTAAACAAATGAACTTTCAGTAATTTCAAATTTGACATTGTATGAACAAATTTGAATGAAAGTTCAAAAATTCAAAAAATTATTATATTTGTTAACCATTAAGATAACAATGAATTTGTTATGGTAAGTGGATAAATTGATACGGATATACCCAAATGTTTTCGAACTGAACTGATTATTGGCAAGAAAATGGAAACAGGAAAATGCATCTCACAAAACGAAAACGGCATGACAATTTTCGAACATCAAATTAAACCTGTTCCTTGAATATTAATCAACAGAGATAATTTATTGCTTGGAAAGAGGACTAATCTCAGATTTGGTGGATTATATTGAAATCAAGACTTCGAGTGGAAGAATGTCTTAAATATAATTGAAATAACGAATGCGAGGACTTACAGTAAAATTTATAAGGTCATAAGCTGAGGGATTTGACATGTAATAACATGTTACTCCTTCCTCGAATGAGAGGAAAGAGTACAATTATTACACGGAGTTCAATCAGACTATTTCCAATTCAGTGTCATGAGTAGTTCACAAAAATTATTACAAAAATGTGAAATTAACTTCATTGAACTTTTGATAGTGAGTCAAAAGCCTGAAACATTTGTCCGATGTTTGGAATACGATATTATAGATTCCTGTTTTTCAACTCTCAGTCATAATGAAGGTGCTTTCAAGTTCAAGGTTTCATTTCAATACGATCGTGAAAACAATCTGGAGGAAACTACACAAAAGAATTGAAAAGATCGATATGAAATGTTTGAAATTGAATTTTCATGTTAATCAATTTTGTAGAAATCAATATGATAATTATTAGATGGATATCCATCAAAGCTTTTTGTTTTCCATATCGCAGGATATTCACTTACAATGAGTTTATTGCCAAAGCGTGCAATTTGATGTGAAGGAACATCTATCAAACCCTTAGATAGGTCGATTTCCAATTGTTTGGCCTGAGCAACTGACTAAAATACCCCCGAAGAAAAATCTGCAGTGTATGAAATTCGAAAAATGGCAGTTGCTTTAACGCATAGAGTACAGACGGTGCCAACGTACTGAATTAATGGTATCAGAGTGGGCCGCAATTTATCATCATAATGAAACCTTACGTTCCATCGAAATGCCTGTCACAAATGATCATCATCGATTTATGCTGGAGTTTGATGGTTATTTGAATTCTATTGTCATGGCATAGTCGTCATTCACAGCATATTCTAATTTCAATTTGTATTCAGGTATCGATTTTGAGTCGAATTTAAGCTAAAAATAGAGTTTGTCTTCTACGAACTATTTAATGATTACTGGAACTAGGTAGAGATGCTGAAATCGAACTACAGATATTTCAGACCTTCAACAAGTTACTATTGCGTTTATATGATCTATTTCTTCTGATAAATATATCATACATATAATAATAATAATAATAATAATAAGTTCTTTATTCTCAACACGTATAACACCCAATTACAGAAAATAATAACAATGTTGAATACATAACTGAATAATTAAAAAAAGATTTAACAAAGAGCTCAATCTAATCTAAGAAAAAATAACTATAACTAAAAGTAACTTATAACCACATTTTAGCATTCAACGAAATATTACAAATAACTCAATCTCAATCAATTCATTTTAGTCAATTTTCGTTGTTAACTCCTGATAATAAATTCTATGGAGTCAAAGTGAATGTTACAATTATTGGCAACTCTATTGACGATAAACCAAATGGGGGATTGTATTAGGGAGTTGGTCCTCGGAGTCTCTAGGTGGAATAACTCTGTTTTACGAGAATTTTTTGCCTAGGAACACGAAATTTCAAAGCGGCCAAGAGTGGAGGACAATCAATACTATTGTGCAGTTATTTGTACAAAAATTTGATTGATAAAGTTTCCCTACTGCTCTGCAATGAGACAAATATGTATCGATAGAATACGCCGTTCTGACGATAGGCAAAAACCTTGAAACATATGTAAACGGCTGTTATATAGAAAAATGTGTAGGTTTTCGACGTAAGTTTCTTTTACTTAATTTTAGATTCACATATAACTAAATATTTTTTGTTATAATAAATTTAAAGTCCAAAAGATAATACTTTTCGAAAATTTCTCTAAATACCTAAGAAGTACAATTTTCAACGTCAATAACAGAGTTTATTGTACGTTACCGCCCTGTTGACAGACGAAGTTCAACGTATCCGATGATAGAAAAAATACTCCTACACTTTCAGTTTGCTGGTACCTCTTTAGGGCTGATGTTGAGAATAGCAAATTCGTGGAGGTTGCCAATCCAATGGAAAACAAGATGTCTCAGAAGCGGAATAAAACACAAGCTGATTCAGCTTCTTCGAATATAATATTCGTAATTGATAGAAAAAAGTAAAAAAGCTTAAACTCGAGAAGTTTAAAGACTTAGAGCTTAAACTTGAAGAAAATACGACATATGTGAAATTGTACATTTTCACCTAGCAATAGTATTTTTCCTACTTTCTATTAGAGTTAAAAACCCAAAGTTGATCCACTATAGGATCTGACAGCAAATGATATCAAAGTACTAGAAGAGAATCGAAACAAAGTGACAAATCGATTTTCTCAGAACTTCGTAAGAATTTCTCCAAACAATATCAAAAATACTAAGGTAAATCTTAAAATGCAAATCAAAAAAGGGGGCATAAAAACTAGCTTAAAGATACCACAAAAAACATATCAATGGCAAGTTCACATAGATATTTTAACGTAGGAGAGAAATGCAGAATAATGCAAAGTGATATTCTACACGACCGTTTTAAAACAGGTGTGAGATGAAGAAAATTTGCGATAGGAAGGTCAGAGTAGGTATCACAAAATTTCAACAGTTATAGTTACTGGAACATATACGGAATTTCCACTGCAACAATGTATACAATAATAATATATAGTAGAATAGTAAAAAAAATATCACTGAAGTTGAAATAGTAAGCACAGTTGAATTACAGCTTGCATCGGATATCTGATGTCGTATGTTATCACTGAAGAATGTACAAAATTGATCACATTTATAATTCAGTTCTGGTCAACAGATGATTAAGTTCATCACATGCATTTCAATAGTTTAAAACTACAGATTCGACTTCATATTCATTCGTAACATTCTGTAATTTTTGTAATTTTTGTAATTTTCTATAATTGTAATTTTCATTCAAATTTGAAAAATTAAATTCATATAAATTATATTAAATTGAAAATTAAATTTATATAAATTATATAAATATTTATATAAAAATTGAATTTAAATCAATTGTTATTGTAACTTGCGTAATTTTGTAATTTGTAACTGTAACATTCAGAAATTATATATTGAATAAAAAATACTAGAATTAGTTATACAAAAATTATATAAAATTTCTGCACGAAATTATTGCACCCAAAGATAAGAGGAAAACTCTAGAACTTCATAGCAACATGGCAACAAAACATCGTGATCAACATGGTCAGCTCGCGATGGACCATGTTGAGAATTGGTGTGAAGATAATGATTTGAGTTTGAATGTGTCAAAGTACAATGATGTTTCTTTTCTGAAAGAAGACTGAAAAAATTAAATGTGATTTTAGCCTCGGTGGTCATTTAATTTCTCGTTCAGATGGGGCGAGACATCTTAGTATAGTCTTCGATCGAAAACATTCCTTCATTACACATCATACCATATATATATATATATCATGGTATTATTCAAGATAAACGCAAACAATTATATATATATATATATATATATATATATATATATATATATATATATATATATATATATATATATATATATATATATATATATATATATATAAATGTTTATTTTTTTGTTGTTGTTGCATCTTTAACGGAAGTAATGAATATTCGAATTTAAAATTTTGTATATTACTGATATCAAAACGTCAAACGTAGTTTTCTCAAAATCAACTTGTCGTTTTTGCCCCTTCATTATTCAGAGGAATATTTCTGGCTCATTATTCGCTTTGGAAGTTCATTAGTATTCTCAACCCTGAAAAAACCTCTGAAAGTTTCATGGTGAACAATGTTATTCCAATGGGTGTGATGAATTTTTCAAAATTGAATTTCAAGTGGCTTAAATTGTTTATAGTAATTCGGAAAATTCATATTTGAATATTTATTTTGGGGTAATGTGTAGTGAAATTCATGGTAGATCAGGATAGAATGAGTCTTTAGATATGCTGTTCGATGATTGTTGAGTATTGATTGTGTTATGATGATGGTTGAGTGATAATTGTAAAATAATCCTCTGCATACTGAAGGGGCAGAAAAGCTGAATTGATTTTTGAAAAATCATTTTGGACGTTTTGATATCCATAGTTATTAATGAGATTCTATTATTTATTAGTTTTGACACAGTTTTAAGCAACAACGAAACAAAATTAATCAACAAAAACTAATGAACAAAAATTAATATTTGTCAACAATAATATTTTTGCACTATAGACAGCCGCAGGGAATGAAATAAAATTTCAAAAATATGTGGAAAAAACTCAAAGAAACTTCTGAATATATTATATATTATATATATATATATATATATATATATATATATATATATATATATATATATATATATATATATATATATATATATATATATATATATATATATATATATATATATATATATATATATATATATATATATAAATCATTTTAAAATACTGGATATAGCTGGTAACTACTAGAAAAGAATATTTTTGGAAATGTGCCATATTAATGATAATGGCAATAGCATTGTTAAAAAAAAGCATATATTGCTAGGCTCAGTTACTTCTTCAATTATCTTCTTCCGAAGATATTTTGTGAGCCCTGTTATAATTCCTAAGCTCTAATTGACGTTTTGTGTTTTTCCACTTGTGGTGACAATTGACAGAGAGTTTGCACTTGACATTCTGTGACCTCTGGTGACCGTTGTCTGTGTTCTTTGACAGCCCGCTATTCATTCCTTTATGATTGTTGGTACATTTAATTTATATAATCCTGATGTCTTCATATTTTAATGATATGAGTTCAGTTCTGTATGTCTCAACATTTGTTCACCATCTATTTTCACTGCTTCGTACAGTCTGGCTTCATCTTCAGCCTAGTTAACCGTAAGATGTAATTTTTTGTTTCAGATGATTTGTTTTATACTTATGTATTTTTTAGAATCCTGATTGAGAATTTTACCACATTCGAAATATAGACCAGGTTAATAAATAAATTGGTTGAGTATCACTTACAGTGGCCCTACTTTTTCCGAGACCTCATCTATTACTTACTTAAATCATATGTCATTATCATATATATATATATATATATATATATATATATATATATATATATATATATATATATATATATATATATATATATATATATATATATATATATATATATATATATATATATATATATATATATATATATATATATATATATATATATATATATATATATATATATATATATATATATTTTTAACCTGGCTTTTTCGACTAAGTGAAGCCTTTGAAAAAAATGATGTTAAGCCAGATAATATTCATGAGGATTTTCTTATATGCGAATATGTCTTCATGTACTGCTCCAAAAATTGTTTCATACCTTTGAATTTCTGTATTCCTTCAATGTTATCAAACTTTTCTTATTGTTTGTTCATTTTGTTATGTTACTTCGATAAGCGTTTGTTGATTGAATTATTATGAATTGAGATGATTGTCATTTTATTTTTCCTGCAGTGAATTATCACCAAATTTTAACGTATTTACCTGAAATTTCTGTGCGTTTCATTCTTTTTCAAAGAGTCCCCATCAAAGAAAAGTCGACATGTCGCAAAAGCATTTATTGACAACAAATATAAGTTTGAATATAAAAATGAAGAATATTCATTTATACATTATAATGATGTTATAAATAATTGAATATTCAATTTTATGAATGATTTATATTGATAATGAAACTACTAATAAGTTCTCATTCTTCAAAAGGATAATACCCAATTGGAGGAAATAATAACTTCATGTTGAATAATAACTTAATAAATGAAATGAAAATAAATATAACGAAGATGTTAATCTAATCTGAAAAAACTAAAAAGTGAATCATAACTCAATAATAAAATCAACTAAAAAATTACAAAGAACTCAATCTACTTCAATTAATTTCAGTCAATTTCCCTTTTTCACATATTTCGTAATGATAACTTCTATGGAGTCATGGTGTCAAAAGTGAATATCACATTTATTAGCAACTCTTTTGTGTATTGAAATATTCTGTGTTGATTGCACTGTTTCAACCATTCATTTTCAAATCTTGTCAATAATTTCAACATAAGTGAACAACATATGATGTTGACATATCAAATTGCATTTAGTTGATTTTGGTTCGGCTATTTACTCACATGAAAAATTGGTTTTTCAGATAGGGTGGAATTATATTTTGCGGAATTCAATGACGTTTAAAAAATTTTAATTGAGAAGTTAATCCAGATATTTTCTTTGATGTACTGAAACTATCATATTTTTAATTCTTCTTGTCAAAACATATTTCTAATATTACGCTGAAACTACGATAAATCATCAAGATTCTCTGTGCAAGGATTTTCGAGTTTCTTGATGAAGTCTAAGAAATGTTAGCACGAATGGAATTCAACCAGCTGTTACCCAATTAAAATTTTAACAGGACAACTAATTGCGTCCAATGCAGTAATACATTAAATTGCTCTGCAGATTCGAATCTCTGAGAAATTATTTCGAAATAACGCTGCAAGCTATTTCTGATTGTGAATTTCATGGGGATATTAATTGACAAATTTCTTGAATATGAATTGCTGTTTACTCAATATAATGATTACTTTGATTTGTACAGAAATTCTTTCCATTTATCTGTAGCTTGCGTAAAACATTGATAATTTGTTTTTACTACTGGCGTATTAATAAGCGAAGAAAAAACACATAAAATGAATTTACGATTTCATTTCTGTTCACTTAATTATCTCAGGAAAGATTGGGATCAAAAATTTTCTAAGAAGACTGAGTAACAGAAATTTCCATAGCTGTTGAATAATGTGAAACATAATAAATGAGGAACAAAAAGTTCCTTCGATCATGATGAAACAGTAAGTAGACGACGAAAGCTCTCAATTATTTCAGTAATATCAATAGTATAGAGCTCAATTCTCTGAAACTGCTCATCCGATTTGAGTGCAGCTTTTGAGTAGATATTTCGGTGAACTCTCCTTAAATTTAGTTTTTATATTAATTCAGTCACTTCCTCAATTAAATAGCCATATCAATTTGCAAACTAAACACATGCTCACCTATGATCTCTCTGCAAAATCGTTCGTTGAAAATGCAATATGAAAACTGTTCTGCCTGATGAACCTTTGAAATAATGTTGCTCATAATTTCTTCATAACACATATAACAATAATAATAATAATATGAAATATTTTCATCGACCATGATACATAGTATTGGAATTGTCAAAAATATTTGAAATGAGTACAAAACATCAACATAAAACATTTTAATACAATAATATTCAAAAAGAACCCATTACCAACAGTCAAGTGCGACTAGAAAAATATTCACTTGTAGGGTAGAATGCCCGTGCCAAGAAAAATGACCACACCACATTCTTAGTATTCCCAACTTAGTATCTCTCTGATGTTACGTGACAGATGGTTGTAAACTCTGATGCCCACAATAGTAGTACTTCTTTGAGTCTGGGACAATCGGGTGAAAAGTGTGCGAACAAGATTAGAAGAAGCTGCCCTCGTAACATATGAACCAACATCAGTGCATGTTATCAGTTTAGGTAAATTCTTTTTTACATGAGTAGCACAGTTCAGCATGAATAGAGAGGGAACCGTTAGGAAGTTATTTCCAAAGTGTTCCCGACAAGACACCGTTATCTGGAGACCGAACATTCTTCTTATGATCCTCTTTCGAGCCGTAAAAACTGAATTCAATTCTGTGCTACCACCCCAACTCAGAATTCCGTAGTTTATTATGGAATTCATTTTGCTGTGATCATACATCTTAATAATATACATGTCACAACAGTTTCTTAGCTGATAAACTGCGGAGTTTTTCGCAGTCAGTTTCTCACACAATATGGATAAATGTTCCTTCCCATCCAGATGATTGTCCAGAAAAATACCCAGAAATTCAAATGTTTGAGATATCCTTAAGCTGGTACAATTCACCGCTTTCACAAGGGTACACTTCAAAGGTACCACTCCATTGGGTGAAAACATTAATAGCCCCGTCTTATCTTCATTAAGAACAAGACCATTCATAGAGCAATACATTCTCATTCTAGACAGACAATCATTAGAGCAAATCGCTAAGGTACCCACGTCTTCAGCTGACACAAGAATAGAGCTGTCATCTGCATACAAGGTGACGTATTCATATTTTCATATATTCATACTAAAATTGTGAATGATGTTTTGATGAACGGCAAAAAAACGAAGTCTCAAGACGCAAAAACCTGCCATTTGCAGGTTTATGTTGAGTTATGCGAGTTATGTTGACGTGCATAATAAAAATTGTGAGAAAAATAATAACATAATATATTGAATACACACTGAAATTGACAACATGGCATGACGCGTTTCGTCGTTAGAAACGACGTCTTCAGATTCTAACAGAATACTGTTACAGTACAGTACAGTGCAGAACAGTACCGTATTCTGTTAGCATCTGAAGAAGTCGTTTGTAACGACGAAACGCGTCATGTTATGTTGTTAATAAAGTGTAAATCAAAAGTTCAAGTGTTTGCATTTTAGTTTATATTCGATTATAATGGATTGACGTCAAGTAAACGCCAACACTATTAAAACAAAAAAAACAACGTAATATATAGTGACAATATTCCCAAATAAGCCAACGAAAACTCCTTGACAAAAAATATAACTATATTCCATATATAAGTGGAAATGGTGAATCATGGAATGAAATTCGGCAATTATTTTTTCATTCATATTTTGCGCCAACAAACTGATTCTCATTAAAATTAATACTTCTGTCGCTTGGTACTTGAATTGTTGCTACGTAACTGACTATTTGCGATACGCAATTTGGTCGAATATTGAAAAATTACGATAATGAAAATTGGTTGATTGAACGATTAGCAGTAGTGAACTCATTCCTGGCATCTTTTACATACAAGTCGATGACAGTGGAATTCAAACTAAAGGAGTGAAATATTTCGAAAACGATTTTGTTTTCTGAAGTTCTAGAAAAGCACTAGAAATGGGGCCGGAACGTTCAAAGATGCAAATAGAATACCTAAAACGAAATGTGTATGATGGTTTTTCACAAAAAAGAATTACAAAAATTGTAATGACGCTGTAATGAACGAAATACCACCTGGATAAAGTCGTAGAAACCTTCGTTCATAACTGTGAAACTGCGATTGAAATTTTTTTCTTCCTCATAAATATTCAACAATTGCAATTTGGATCGTATTTTTGATAGTAACAGACTTTTTCCAATTCTTGTTTATCTGTATGTCTGTGAATATATTATGGAAAAGATTTCTAGCAAATTTTCAGATTAAGTTTTTTTAGTTTCAAAGCAAATTTCGAGAATATTTTGTGGGGGTTCTAGCTCACAATGTGTACGTTATAAATTTCATCTCGAAACTTCAGGAAGAAGCGATGTTATCGTTAGTTCAATTTCCAGGCGAACGAAATCGAAGGCAGAAGCTGGCAATGATTTATTATTAATTATAATAATTGATGTAGGTACACTTGATGATAATCCGCGACATTTCTACACTCATCAATTTTGCTCTATAACTCATACTATCTAATTCATGTTTTCACTATTCACAACAAGAAGTGCTGAGGGTACATCAATGAAATAAGGAAATGTTACAACTTCAGTACTTGAAATGAGTCGGATAATTGAAAATTCTGTATGTACTAGCCTGTGGAATATTGGTAATAACACCGGCTAGCTTTGAAATTTTGGGATGCGTATATAAATTCACCTGATTTATGTACGATATAGATAGTGAAACTACATAATTTCCTTTAAAATTTGTATTGAAGTTCTTTCTGATTCAAGATTAAAATCAGAAATTTAGATAAGAGATCTCTCATAGCTTGAATCCAGTTTTTTTTTTTGTTTGTTCGAAACGCCTATTTCCACTCTCGACGTAAATCATCAAATCCAATTGTGGGCGAGCTACCTCTGATTTAGTAGAACCTCATCCTCAACTCCAGGGGATATATTGAAGCCTCAATTTGGAACTCCAGGGAATATGTTTCAACTCCATGAGGTCTATTGAAGCCTCAATTCGAAACTCCAGGAAATATGTTTCAACTCCATGAGGTCTATTGAAGCCTCAATTTGAAACTCTAGGAATATGTTTCAACTCCATGAGGTCTATTGAATCCTCAATTTGAAACAATAGGGTATATGTTTCAACTCCAACAGGTCTATTGAAGCCTCAATTTGAAACTCCAGGGAATATGATTCAACACCATGAGGTCTACTGAATCCTCAATTTGAAACTACAGGGAATATGTTTCAACTCAAGGAGGTCTATCGAAGCCTCAATTTGTAACTACAGGGAATATGTTTCAACTCCATGAGGTCTATTGAATCCTCAATTTGAAACAATAGGGAATATTTCTCAACTCCAACAGGTCTATTGAAGTCTCAATTCGAAACTCCAGGGAATATGATTCAACTCCATGAGGTCTATTGAATCCTCAATTTGAAACAATAGGAAATATGTTTCAACTCCAACAGGTCTATTGAAGCCTCAATTTGAAACTCCAGGGTATATGATTCAACTCCATGAGGTCTATGGAATCCTCAATTTGAAACAATAGGGAATATGTTTCCACTCCAACAGGTCTATTGGAGCCTCAATTTGAAACTACAGGGAATATGTTTCTACTCCATGAGGTCCATTGAATCCTCAATTTGAAACTAGAGGGAATATGTTTCAACACCAGGAGGTCTATTGAAGCCTCAATTTGAAACTACAGGAAATATGTTTCAACTCCATGAGGTCTATTGAATCCTCAATTTGAAACTACAGGAAATATGTCTCAACTCCATGAGGTCTACTGAAGCCTCAATTCGAAACTCCAGGGAATATAATTCAACTCCATGAGGTCTATTGAAGCCTCAGTTTGAAACTATAGGGAATATGTTTCAACTCCATGAGGTCTATTGAATCCTTAATTTGAAACAATAGGGAATATTTTTCAACTCCAACAGGTCTATTGAAGCCTCAATTTGAAACTCCAGCGAATATGATTCAACTCGATGAGTTCTATTGAATCCTCAATTTGAAACTACAGGGAATATGTTTCAACTCCAGGAGGTCTATTGAAGCCTCAATTTGAAACTACAGGGAATATGTTTCAACTCCATGAGGTCTATTGAATCCTCAATTTGAAACAATAGGGAATATGTTTCAACTCCAACAGGTCTATTGAAGCCTCAATTTGAAACTACAGGGAATATGATTCAACTCCATGAGGTCTATTGAATCCTCAATTTGAAACAATAGGGAATATGTTTCAACTCCAACAGGTCTATTGAAGCCTCAATTTGAAACTACAGGGAATATGTTTCAACTCCATGAGGTCCATTGAATCCTCAATTTGAAACTAGAGGGAATATGTTTCAACTCCAGGAGGTCTATTGAAGCCTCAATTTGAAACAACAGGGAATATGTTTCAACTCCATGAGGTCTATTGAATCCTCAGTTTGAAACTCCAGGGAATATGTTTCAACTCTAGGAGGTCTATTGAATCCTCAATTTGAAACTACAGGGAATATGTTTCAACTCCAGGAGGTCTATTGAAGCCTCAATTTGAAACTCCAGGGAATATGTTTGAACTCCAGGGTGTATATTGAAGCCTTAATTTGAAACTCCAAGAAAAATGTTTCAACTCCCGGGGATATACTGAAGCCTCTATTTTGAAATCCAGGAACTATGTTTAAACTCCCGGGGATATACTGGAGCCTCGGTTTGAAACACCAGGAGATATATTTCAACTCCAGGGGATATAATTCAACTCCCGGGGATATCGTGAAGGCTCAATTTGAAACTCCAGAATATATGTTTCAACTCCAAGGTATATGTTTCAACTCCTGGGGATATATTGAAGCCTGAATTCAAAACTCCAGGTTTTATGTTTCAACTCCCGGGGATATATTGAAACCTCAATTTGAAACACCAGAAGATATGTTTCAACTACCGGGTATATATTGAAGCCTCAATTTGAAACTCCAAGGGATATGTTTAAACTCTAGGAGATATACTGAAGCCTCAATTTGAAACTCCAGGAGAAATATTTCAATTTCACGGGATATGTTTCAACTCCAGGGGATATATTGAAGCCTCAATTTGAAACTCGAGGATATATATTTCAACACCAGGGGATATATTGAAGCCTCAATTCGAAACTCCAGGAGATATATTTCCACTGCACGGGATATCTTTCAACTCCAGGGGATATATTGAAGCCTCAATTTGAAACTCCAGGGGATATGTTTCAACTCCAGGGAATATATTGAAGCTTCAATTTGAAACTCCAGGGGATATTTTCAAACTCCAGGGGATATATTGAAGCCTCAATTTGTAACTCGAGGATATATTTTTCAACACCAGGGGATATAGTGAAGCCTCAATTCGAAACTCCAGGGGATATGTTTCAACATCAGCGGATATATTGAAGCCTCAATTCGAAACTCCAAGAGATATATTTTTACTCCACGGGATATCTTTCAACTCCAGGGGATATATTGAAGCCTCAGTTTGAAACTCCAGGGGATATGTTTCAACTCCAGGGGATATATTGAGCCACAATTAGCCAATAATAATATACTATGGTCCGGATAGTTAAACTTCTTGAACTGAAAACACGTTTTCAAAATCAGAAGACAACTCCTTTTAAATGGAGAAAAGATGGAGAAGTTCAAATTGAAAATTGAAAATACGTCAAATAAAAGAAGTTCTTACATTTTACTATCGTTTCCTGTGTGCTAATGTTATGTCTGTTTTGTACACGTATAACTCACTAACGATTCGATATATAACTAGTGTTACTGAAGAGGTGATTATATATCGATTACTATTGAGTTGACTGTACTCATATATTCCATTGTGATGTGAATATAACTGAAGACAAAATTTAGATTCATATCGGATATTTTTATTATATTCTCCGATTGGGACTCATGTTGTTACATCGGAAAGGATACAATTCGTGATACATTATCACGAATACAGAAGTTATACCACACTTTCAGGTGTGTTCAGATAAGTGAACCAATTCATGGCATTATGTTTGATACATGTATCATACATTTGAGTGCTCACTTATCGCTGTAAATGGAAATGAATTGTCGGAATGTTCCTACGCACATAATTTCTAACGACTCCATATAATTGAATAATAATTTTTTGTGCCTTTGTGTTATTATCAGAACAAGGTTCATATAATAGAAAATCAACAAATATTTAAAGATATGTGAAGATCCTGAATTTGCTTGAGCGAGTGAGTCAATTTGACAGAAAATTGTCAGAAATCTTTAAAATGATGACAAAAGTTGCGAAAGCAACGTCAGTTTTTTCAAGAGGCAGTTATTTACTTCAAGTATGAATAGATTGACATAATTTCAAATTGAACTGGTTTTCTTCGGCAACAAAAAGACGGTATTCCGGAAGAAGTCGAAACAGGACAATTAAGTGTGTTGATTTGTTTTCGGAGATTCATACTCAAGGCAACGCAAACAATTATGCTTCAAAATTACGTAGGCGTATGACACCACTAAAAGTTCATTAAAAGCGAGTTTGAAATAAGAAGAGACATTCAGATTTACTATAAAATTAGTAATGACTAATGAGGAAATAAAATATTTAATGAGGAATTATAAGGAGGACCTGCTACGAACTTACGAAGCGTAAGTTCAACTATAGAATTGATACGATTAATTTTACGTACATCAAATGTGTTAATATTGTAACGTTATAGGCAAAGGTATATTTATAGACCAATCTCGGTTTTCATTCGGTTCTTGTCAATAAGTGAATTAGGGGCTCGTGAATTTGGATAAAAGTAATGATGAATGAATGTTATTTACTGGCTAACCATTTTGAGCAAGTAGGTGAGTATCTAACATAACCAGTATAATATTTACAAACTATAACTTGACGTTATGTGAATACGATAATTACTGAAAATTTGATAACAAAAAAACCCGAAAACTAAACCCGAATACTGAATCAGTCGAAATTCGAGTTATTGAACGAATTCAATTACTGCGCAACGATAACATTGTTTCGGTCTCAAAATTAGTTCTATTCTATGTCTTCCCGTTTAATAAATGCAAAAACGACCATTAAGAGAACCGATTAGCTCTAATTCTAGAGATACGAGCTACTTTCTATATTTTATAAATTCTTCCTCATGAATTTGCGAATAGTTTGTTTTTTGAAATTGGCGACATCATTGATTGTCGAAATACATACGACTTTTATTTGACAAACATAATTTGACTGCCATTGCGATAATTTTGCGGTAACCGTGTAATTTATAGTATTTCGTATATAGCATCTTGTTTTGGAGTGTTTTAAAGAAATGAATCAAAATGCCAAGAAAATGTGTGAATTTAATTGATAATTTTTGTTACATTTGTGACGAAATAACGTTTGGCTTACAAAAATGCAATTCGACGACAAATTTCCTAAATTAAGTGATGCAAGATCAATTGAATTAAGATCAAATAAGGCATCTTTGTTGGACCACAAATACGTCAATTTTTAAAGGACATCGCATTCGATTTAGTTGAGAAAGGTAAAGAACAGGAAGAGTGGGCAGCTGTCACGGGAGCTAAACATGGATTTTTGCGAAAAGAGGTGATAACTATTGTCAATTGGTTGGTTACCGAATTACTACAAAAAACCACCAACTCGGCAGAAATATTTTCTATGGGTGGTATTGACCTTGATTTCGACTTTGCAAATAATCTAAACATCATTTTCTCAGGTGGAGTAATATTATCGAATATCAATTTCCTGAATTCTCCACTTGAACTCCTTTTATCTTCACAAAAAACACTCAATGTAGTTTTTCTACTTAGGAATGTATCGGAATTAATTCCAGTTTCATTTGATGTATTTATGTCCTTTATTTTCAAATTCATACTCCAACTGTAGATTTTGTTTTCATCATCCATAATATTCAGGTGATATTCCACCATTCTCTTCAACGTGCCTATTCTATAGATAATTTCAGTATTTTATATCTATAAAGTACTCACACGATATTCAAAACAGTCCCTAGGTTCGATTTGGTTTATTGACAAAAACGGTTTTTTACATAGGGCACAATCTTGTCCAAAAAGCTATTTGTCAACCATCGTGTGAATTTTATGAGTACTCACAATTGTGTGCTCGTCGATGGTAGATTATTCTTCTTGGATTCAAAACGTATTATACACAAAACTGTATGGGTCACGACTTTTGTCCACTCATCAGAATCATAACAGTAATAGCCTAATTGATTATTATTTATGATTTAAGAAACTTATTCCACCAGGACTTTGCACGCTTTCACACACAACAGATTAACCTAGATATAACAACTTTTTTTTCAAAGGAGCTACTTTTTTATCGATTCGATGGAATATAAACGGAATAGAAATTGTTGGGGCCGACAATGAACATTTCAATCTCCAGGCCTGACCAAACGAAATCAATACCCAAGGTCAATCCCACCCATTACCTTCCACTGATGCACCGTCGACTCCGCCCATTACCCTTCAACACACACTCAAGGTCAACCACCCTTCAAGGTCAAGGTCACTCGGTATCGTGCACCCCCATTCTTTACCTACTCCACTCCACTCCCACCTTTATTTTTTTCTCGTCTAATTGTGGAGATATCAGTGATGATTATAGAGGACGGTTCCGCCTAGATATATTTGAGGACGAAGATATCAAGGCAGCTGAAGCAATGCTCGCAGTTTACTGCTGGTTCAAATGTAGAGATGTTTCTGAGATCACTTAAAATAGGAAAGCTAAAAGATCACGTTAAAATGAATCAGTTGATTCTTAGTAGATCCAAACACCTGGCAACTGTTCATCGGAGAATATTCAAAAAATTCAAAAAAAAATTTTTTTTTTTTATTCAAAAATATACAAAAGTTAATCAACTTACATAAGAAAAGCCAATACAGAACACTCCTGTCACAAGTAACAAGAGTATGTAATCAAAATTTATATCTTAACCTAGCCTAGATCTGGGAATATGATTTTCTTAAAAATTTTTACAACCATTTACTTTTACATTGTTTGTCACCTAAACTAGAAGTTTGTGTGTGAACAAACATCCCAGATTCAAGAAACTTATGTAATAAGGTGTCAGCGTCAACCAAAGACCAAAAATAACATTAAACAAAATACTCAATCCGGGTCCACACAACAATCATCAGCATTGAGCTGAAGCAAAACTCCGAAGCAGAAGGGAAAAGGGAAAAGAGACCAGGGGACCGCACAAACAAACACGAAACAAACAGTCCGCTAAAAAAATTTCAAAAACTCGTCACATGTGCTGATGTATTTTTTCACTCTAATTTTGAACTGTTTTTGAGATGTAGACTGAATGAATTCCTTAGGTAACAAATTATACAGTTTTGGAGCATAGTAAAATATACTTTTTTGTGTAAAATTCTTCGTGTATGAAGGGATTTCGAAGTAGTCCGCTTGCCTAGTCTCATAGCCAGAGCATCTGCTGTTGTATCGTTTCCTTATCCATAGTATAGATTGATATATGTACAATTTCCTGACAGCTAAAACATTTGCCTCTTCGTATAAATCACGCGTAGGGTCCAGACGGTTTTTTTTCAGAGCAACCCTAAGAATACTATTTTGTGCCTTTACTAGAGGATCTAAAGCGTTTTTATAGCATCCACCCCAGACAATAATACAATATCTCAAAGTAGACTCGACAAGAGCGTTGTAAACCCTGAGCAAATATTTCTTAGTCAAAATGTCCCTCAATCTATAAAATTTGCAAACTATTACTCTGAGTCGCTTTGCAAGACTGTTTATATGCTTATCCCACTTCAAGTGTTGATCCAGTTCCACTCCCAGATATCGTACAACACTACTTTTTTGGATATAACCACACGAACAACTAGCGAAGTTTATGCAGCCATCATCATGAACCTTCAGGATATCAAAGTCAGGCTGACCAGCCATCGTAGCTGAGAAAGTTACAAATTTCGATTTCAGCATATTCAAGCTTAAAAAGCTGTTACTCAAAAAGCCGTACATTTCCTGCATACCCAATTCAGCTCTCATTAATGTCTCTTTCCAAGATTTTCCTTCAAAAATAGCCACGGTGTCATCAGCGTAGGATATTATCCTTCCTTCCAAGTTCAGGCGTCCAAGTTGATTTATATAAATCAGGAATAAAATCGGCCCCAACACCGTACCCTGAGGTACTCCCATAGTAACCCCAACAGGATCGCTTCTCTGCTCTCCAATTTTAATTACCTGTATTCGGTTTTCCAGATATGTGCGAAATATATTTAATGCTGTTCCACGAATACCAATAGCCTCTAATCGTTCCAACATTTTCACAAAATTAACGGTGTCAAAAGCTTTTGCTAGATCAATGAAAATAGCAAGACACTTTTTATTATGACTGTTTGCGTTATTAACACTTTTAAGCAATTCTAAAATAGCATCTTCGGTACTTTTATTTTTTTGAAAGCCGAACTGATTTCTGTTCAAGATTTCGTACTTTGCGAGAAATGTCAACAATCGAGTTTTTAGGCAGTGTTCGAAAATTTTGGCAAAATTATTAATTATTGTGATGGGTCTGTAGTTGGTTGGAAGCTTCCTACTTCCCGATTTGAAAATAGGAATCGTAATCGACTCCTTGAATTGTCTTGGGGTTAAACCTTTTGAAAAGCATAAATTAATTATGTGAGTAAGTGGCCTCAGAACATGAACATGACAGCTTTTTATTAATCGTACGGATAATTGAATTGCGTACGGATCATTATTGAATTTGAATATCAATAATGATTGAGCAATCACACTTAGAATGTTGTTAGCATATGAAATTCATATTTACCAATTTTTCAGAAACAATAATTGTCATATTAAAAAATGAAGAGCTAGTAAATTTTTTTCTTTGTCATATTTGTTTTCCTCAACTCAACATTAATGATAATTAAGGAAAGGAAACGTTCAATTTTTTTTTGTTGCGCAAACTCATTATAGAAATAATTCAAAAAAATGGGCAGTACATATTCCGTATTCCCATAAAATACTAAAAGGTTTATTTTTCTTCGGTGAATGACCTTCAAGTCAAGCATCAATCAAACTCAATTTAATCTCCTGTACACCTTTGTCAAAGCATATTTGATCTTGATTAAATTTTGAACGTTAACTTTCGATACTAACAGCAGAGGCTTTGTCATACAACACAATGTAATCAGATCTCTTTCGTGAAACGAAGAGGTATTTAATTTCAATACGATGTTTCATCCACTCGTTCAAAATATTAACAGATTGATTAATTTTCAAGATGTATTCGATTAAACAAATGGTCCATATTTCCAGAATGTATTTAAAAATCGACAACCAACGAAATTATGAACTGAAAATGATCGGAATTTGTTACATTTTCCATGATGGGTGATCTGTGATAGTCCTTCATATTTGAATGATATTTTTGTACGAGAAATTTAACAATGGCCTACATAATTTTCCGTCAAGCTGAGGAATGTATCTGAAGAAGAGAATAAAGTTAGCTCGAGGTATAGGAAATTCAAACTTTAATTCCATGAAGTTAAACACGCACTCACGCACTTTATATACACACTAACACGCACACGCATATATACGCACAAAGACTTACTACACATTTTCATTGTAAATAGGGTATCATTGTATCCATTCTCGTATTGGCCACTCAAAAGAGTTAGCATTTGAGAAAAAAATATCGTAAAAAAAATTTTTACAATCAGCATCTTGGCATTTACTATGTGGAATATATTGTTATTATACTGATGAGTCTTCAGAGAAGGTCTCATGAAATGCCATTTTATTATTGACGCCAGTGCTCACATGTTACAAAACATTCTGCTATTCAAAAATTCCTTATGATGGTTTCTGAAAAACCAACTTTGTTTTCAAGATGAAGAGCAAACAAAATTTGCGACAAGCAACGTTCTTCGATGTCTGTCTCAATTGAAATTATGCGGTTGACACTGTACATAATAATAATAATGATACTATTGATTGAGAGACATTCCTTACATTGTAGAATTACATTCATTAAATTGATACAGTAAGTACAACTTAGAAGAATACTCACAAAACGACTGAATTCAGCTTTGAAACTGATCTTCCATTCAGTCCTCAAATAAAAATATTGGTTCAAGTAAACGAAATATTTACAATAATAAACAAGTATATTTGAAAAGAAAAGAAAAAAATACATAAGAAATATTGAACGTTTGAGACAATTTCACATGGTGAGGGATATTCGTGGTAAAAAAGTAAACAAACAATACAAAAAATTGTTTCGTATATTATTTCCTACATTCGAATCATCGGAGTACTCTCCCACAATATAGTATGCATTTGTTAACAGCAAATACTTAACTCACTTCTTGAACAAATGAGCTCTCAGTAATTTCAAAGTTGACGCTGAATGGTTAAAGATTTCAATAGTCTGATAATAGAATGAAACAGCTAAATTTGATTGTTCAATTAATAAATCAAATTTGGCAATTTAATGAATCTATCTTCATTTTCTTTAACATATAGTAAAAATCATGATAATACCCATCTATTCAGTTCATATATAAAAAATATCTCAATGACGATTTAATGTAAATATCGCGAATTGTTTAGTCTTGGCAGGAAGTAGACACTGGCACTCTCAAACGAAATATCGAAATATTTGAAATAAAATATCGAGGGAGCTGTCTACACAAATGTCGTCAACGAGAACGAACGTATTACTTTCGACAGTCAATAGGAGTGCGCTTCGAAAAATCAAAGAATTTGTTGAATGATTATAAGATACAATTGTTTCATCATTATTAATAATCAACAGTCTTATTTAAGCACAAGAATCGATGACTTTAAAAACGCCCCCAGGTTCCATATCCAAATTAGGAGAATATTGGTTCCTGAAGTTTATATATATATATAACTTCACGAACGAATATATATATATATATATATATATATATATATATATATATATATATATATATATATATATATATATATATATATATATATATATATATATATATATATATATATATATATATATATATATATATATATATATATATATATATATATATATATATATATATATATATATATATATATATATATATATATATATATAATCAACGCGGAAAACGATCCATCTTGGTGGCTTATTGCATAATTAAAAGAATCTATATAGATTCGAATTCATTGAAATGAAATATTCAGTTGATGTCAGAATAATACTAGGCGATATATCAGTGAGACCTGGGAATTGGCATTAATTTTTTACTAGGGATTCTATCCCGTTTTCGTGGTAAAAGTTTAAGCCGCAAGATTGAATTTCTGCTTTCCAGTTGCTTTCTCCTTCGCTCTTTGAATAATGGATATTTATGAAAAATGCTCCTCTTGTGACGTCGCTCAGGAGCAAACTGGAATTTTTCATTGGATGCTTTCATATCCTTCAGAGCTTCCAATAAGTTTTTCATCAAAATAATGGATAGACTTACTTCAAAAGATACCAACCGCTGCAAGCTTTCTTAAATAAGAATTTATGTCGTTATTATTCCATATTGAAAAATATAATTCCTTCTTATGAGCAGTGGTGATCACATGACTTAATGGTGCTATTCAGCAGAAGTCGAGTTTGAGATTAGCACTGATGATTTCAATCATTCAATCTATAATATTGGAAAGAAAACATGAAATTAAAACATACAAGAATTATTGGTCGAAGGGAAGTGAACGCAGATATTTCACAGGGCAATATTTCATGGAGATTAGTATTTTTGAGTGCTTTATAATATTTCCTATTCCCAAACTGCTGATTTCATTGGAAGTTTGGACACAATGGAAAGAAATAACACTTATCACATAGATGGAAGATCTTTTCAGAATGTGTCATCATTCTTGATCATTTGTCATCATTCTCTATCACAAACTGTGATCACTCCTCTATTTGAAGGTGATATGGTCTCTCCGTAGCTTAGTCGGTAGAACTCCCGACTATGGTGCGGAAGAACTCGGGTTCGAGCCCCGCTGAAGGCATGGGTGTTTGTGTTTGTATATGATTTAAGTAGTTTGAATAATGAAATATGCTGGGTAATGTACATCGATTACAAGTCCAATGGCCGTTCGGAACCGGCGTTAAACTGTAGGTCCACTGAAGTAAAAAAAAAAAAAAAAAAAAAAAAAAAAAGAAGGTGATATAATATGAACTGATATTATATATATATATATATATATATATATATATATATATATATATATATATATATATATATATATATATAATATATAGTATTATTATATATATATATATATATATATATATATATATATATATATATATATAGTATTATTAAACTCTTGGCTTAATGTTTCACGATTTATTTAACAATATGTATAGTCAACATATTTCGAGCGTTAGCTCATTTTCAAGACTGAAAATTTTCAGTCTTGAAAATGAGCTAACGCTCGAAACATGTTGACTATACATATTGTTAAATAAATCGTGAAACATTAAGCCAAGATTTTAATTTATTTTAATATTCAATTATGTTTCACCAAGAGTTAAGCGAGAATTCAATCTCATCAATATATATATATATATATATATATATATATATATATATATATATATATATATATATATATATATATATATATATATATATATATATATATATATATATATCTTACACATATCTGGGACAGATTGTCACAGGAGACGGGGATATTACACCGGAGATCATGCAAAGAACCAGAGCAGCTTGAGGTACAGTTGGCCGACTGAAACACATCTTCAAATTGGATATGCCACTATCCTCAAAGAGCAAAGTGTTTGACCAATACGTATTACCAGCGTTGACCTACGCCAACGAAACTTGAGCCCTGAAATCTGCTCACATCCAAAAGCTTCGAGTGGAGTATAGAAAGATATATGATGGGCTTAACCATACGAGTTGGAATACTCTGCAGCTGGATAAGAGGTCAAACAAAGGTGAATGATGTCGTGGAGTGTGTGAAAATGTCAAAGTAGAAATGGACAGGCCATCTGGCTTGAACAGAAGATGAGCGTTGGTCGGAAGTGGTCGGTGATTGGGAACCCAGAGACAGGGTGAGACCAAGAAAGCGCCCTCACGATCGATGGGATGAGGAGCTTGTGGATTGGCTGGGGGTTGCCTGGAAGAGAGAGACAGCCGATAGGGAATCTTGGGAGAGACAGAGAAAGGCCTTCGTTCTGCAGTAGACGGACAGAGGTTGATGATGATGATATATAGATATATAAAATTATATTTAGATGAGGAATTTGCTTCACAAATTCAAACATATGAGGAACTTAAATATCTCATCTCTAAAAATATTGTATCATGCACTAGTACAATTCCGAATCAATTATGATATTATAGGCTGCAGTGGTGCATACCAACGCCACATTAAAAACTGGAAGTTTTGCAAAAATGGGTATTACGAATTATTTATGGAAAACCAATCACCTTTTCTAGTGAAAAGCTGTATACTATATCCAATTGTTATCATATATCGCAATTATTTGATCAACAGATTTCATTGCGTATATTCTGCGGAAAGTTGACAATGATAACTTCACAGCACATCTATGAACTAGAAATAAGATCGACTATTTGGTGAAACGAAGAGCAGGAAAAGGTATGGGATAGAAAATTTTCACTTATTAATCGATTTGGCCAATACTTGATGAGAATCTTAATACATAATTTAAATGAAACTGAGTAGTTTTCTGATTTTCACTATAATTAAATTAAAACATAACAATATTGTTTCGCCAACACAGTGGCTTTATCAGATGTTTATTATAAACTGAGCTACTAGATTATGGACAGCCTGCAAGTGTGGGGAATAACCATAGAATACTTCTTTCGAAAAAATTGCTCCTTTATTTAATTTATTCCAGTAAAAGGCAATCGAAGAAAAGTGTTCTATGGTCATTTACACACACTTCGGGAAAAATGCAGGCAGTTGACAATATAATAGCTCAGTTTATCATCAATATGTGATGAAGTCACTGTTTTGGCGAAAAAATGTTTCAAGACTACTTAGTTGTATTTGAATTATAGCTTTCACTTACTTGGCTCCCAGATTATATAGCCTGGTTTCCCTAGAAATTAGAACAATTCATTATCTGTATTTCTACAGAAAACACATCAAAAAGTGGATTTTCGTTAGGTGAAGGAAGTTCTTCATGTAGTTCGTGGATTGCTGACTAACATGAGTTCAGTAACTAGAATGAATTAAGAAGGAGTAGATATACTTTATATATTATATACTCAATACAATAATATTCGTTAAAACCACTATCTACTCACAATATAAACTATATTATCGAATATGTATGAAACTAATAGTTTCCTATTTTCATTGCCAGTCGTTCTCTCGATTACTGAACTCATGAATGATATATTCCATTGAAACACTAGTTTTCAACGCCAGTGAGCACAACATTCTCCAATCCTTTCAATCTGCGGAAATATAATTGTAGTGCTCATTAATTACCAGTACAAAATTATACACCTTTAGCCATAATGCAATTGATTGAATCTATCGCAAGCTCCATCGATGAATTGAACACAAAATATTCTCGTAGGTCATTCAAACGTGTATAGAGTATATGTATAAAGTAGAACTTTGTGTTGCACCGTATATTTCCTCTTTCGTCTAGAGACCCACCACATATTTATGACGACGAATAACACAACTTTTCAATTATTCCCTCTAGATATCTATTTCTGTTCGCTCGTGTTGTTTATCTCAATGAACAAACCTACGACTTCAGATTTGTATTCTATGAGTATTTTCGCCATCCTACACGTTGAAAATTTATCATATCCTCAAAATTGCTACCGGAGGATTTGGTTCATAAAATTGTTTAAAAAGTTACTTGATATAAATAAAATACATAACAATAAGTAATAATACAACAATAATTTGAGAAAAAATCAAGAAATCAAGTGAACATTTGAAACAAATTATAGAAACGAAGGTATATTTTTCATTTTCTTTCTGATATTTTCAATAGTATGAAGATATGTTTCTCATCTAGTTTCATTCATTTCTAGTTTCTTGAAGAAGCCGCTTATGATAGTGAAATATTGAGAATTGAAAATCAAGTACCTACACATTTTGAGAGCTATTCCACGGACCTCCGTTACTCCGTTTCAGGACTACCTGAGAAACATCTCATTCGACATTGTATCGATGTATCATCGATCAAAGAAATACTCATTAGTATGTGTATATATATATATATATATATATATATATATATATATATATATATATATATATATATATGTTGATGGTTAGGTTTTCACATATGATATGCTTTTGGAGATTTTAACGAAGATTTCCAACGAAATAACACACGGAAGCAAACCCTGAAAATCTCCAGAAGCATATATATATATATATATATATATATATATATATATATATATATATATATATATATATATATATATATATATATAACACCAGAATGAGGGGAGTAGTTCTCTCCCTAGCGTTCTAGATTCCTGCTCATGACAACTCAAGTCGTGCGAGTGATTAAGGCTTTGTAGACATTTCATTCGATCACTACAGAAATCTGTCGGCAATGTGTAAGAATGTTCCCATGCCTAACCGCTCCAGGTCACGCCCTGGCAGGCAAAAGTAAAGCTAGTTTCAATATTCACAAATCATTCATAGTAGGTAGTAAAAACTCTAGGGAGAGTTTATACGTCTTTTCTCCGATAGAGGGAGTTCACGTGAAGTTTCACTGAGAACTATTCCCCTCATTCTGGTATAGGACCTATGGGGGTTTTCAAATTCATCGATCCTTGATTGAAAGATTAATTATGGACTGATGATTGATTCATTATAATGATGAAACAATTGTATCCCCTTATCTTTCAACAAGATCGACAAATTTTTCGAAACGCACTCAATATTTACTCTCTAAAGAGATTGGTTCGTCCTCGTTGACATTAGTGTAGACAGCTCCCTGGGAGTTTTATTTGAAATATTTGGATTAAGATTCTCAGTATTTACTGAAAATTTATATATATATATATATATATATATATATATATATATATATATATATATATATATATATATATATATATATATATATATATATATATATATATATTATATATTATATATTATATACTAATATATATATATATATTATATCCGTAGTTTAATTTCGATTAGATCTACTTGACGTTTAACAAATAATAGATTTTCCTTATAATCTTATACGCCTATTCATCACCTTGAAAAGACTATTTTTCATTCATGGGTTTCTTCACGGGACCTTCTTGAATATCAACGACGAAAATTCAATTTTCGTCAACCCCAAACCCCAGACAATGAGGCACTGATTCACTCAAAAATGTTAAGTTCTTTGCCTACAATTTATCTTCTCACGGAATGATCCACTATGAATTATATTATAAGAAGTTCATTTGTGAAGCGTTTATAGCAACGAATAAGTGATTTCTCTAACCTCAAAACATAACATCATAATATAATATAATATAATAAGCATATATTTCCAACAGGTAAGTACCCAATTACAGAAAAATACAAAATGAATAAATATGGTTACAAAAATATGAATTTCAACATAGATATAAAATATGAAAAATAATTATGATAATAAAAAACAATATCAATACAATAATCTAAATCTATAATTTCATTATCTAAGTATTCAATCATAATAATAATCAAGAAAACAAATCACTGAGAACTCAAACCGGAAGAAATCAAGATATATCACTTTCAAGATTTGAGTACACATTAATTATAGAAACAAGTGAGTCCTAGTGCAAATCACAGCAGCTTGATACTTAGTTTGCAATAGGACATGCAAAGCTAAGCGGCTATTGCTAGAGAAAATTAGTTCTGTGAGTTTTTGAGTAAAATGTCTAACTTATTCCAGTACACCTCTGAGGATCGTAGAAATTAAGTTGACTCAGAAGCTCAGGACAGTCGAGATTTATCATTGAGCAAATTGAATAAAAATTTCAATGCATTCAAACTCCTCCTGGTCTGGAGGCTTCTAGTGTCAAACCTCGACAGCAAACAAGCGTGATCACAACTCCTAGGTGAATATACACCATCCCATCGAAATGAGAGTATTTCAAGAACTTCCCAATAATATGATAAATATTACATATAATACCATGACAAAGTTACAATAATTTTGTCGATAATTCGAATATTAAACCAAATTTGATATTCAGATCGTTGAGAAATATGAGACAAATTCCTGAAATTTTGAAGTGTCGACATAATGAACAGAATATTCTATTTCTCTAAAAACCAAATACTTCAAAATATTTCCAGAACCAATAGAAAATATCGAAAAAAAGTTAAATACCTTTGTTTATATGATGTAACGAAGAATTTGGCAATATTCTCACGATATCTGAACCAGGAGAAATTCACGCCAAAGGTAGGTTTCTGCTTTTGAGCCTTGATTGGCCATCTAAGTTTTGAAAAGATTCACTTACGAAACCATTCACCTCGCCCTGGAAAAACATATTCGGGCTGGTATCATCTTCAAATTCGATTTATCATCGGCTTCAGGTTCAGCACCACCTTCGTCAAAACTTGGAATCTTTTCCAATGTGGCAAGGCTTTTGGGCGTTGTTATTTCGGTCCCATGAGGAATAAGACGAAAAGTGACTGCTTTCGTTTCGAATCATACCGATTCACATTACACCAACAAAAGTAACAATCATCATTATCGTCCTTCTTCTCGCTCCATACCATAGGATATGTGGCATAAGAGGAGCTCTCATATCGGAGAGCTTTTTTTCATTCCCTCAAACCAATTTAGGAGGGTCTTAAACGAATCGTTTGCAGACTTTATGAGGTGCCGAAACATTCAAGCCAAAATAGGCGAAATATACATCTTTCAAATAGTCTGTGATATGAAATTGTTGCTTTAGGACCATGAATTCGACATTTGTATAACAAAAACTGTCGGAAGAATTCACACACTTTCGCAGACGATATTGAAGACCTATGATCTATAAAAAAAATGAGAAATCAACATATTATGGTCACTTTTCAGTTCAATGAAATAGATAATGAAAGTTATTGCCTGTACATTTGAAAACAGTAATCAAAATAAAATTGTACCTATTTATTTATGACTTCAAGTTATCCCAAACAACCTTTCTTTATAACGAAATTCTGCGGTTTGCAGAATAACCTTACGTTTTGGAATTTTTCGGGTATATTTTCAGTTTTAAGAACACTCAAGTACATACAAATCAGTTGAAATCAAATAGACATCATTTGAGTCTGATGTTCCATTCAGCCCTCGAACAAAAATATTGGTTCAAACAAAACTATTGGTTCAGTTTCAGTTATATTCACAATAATATACAACTGAATTTCGAAAGAAAAGAAAAAAAATTACCTCAGAAATATTGAACATTTTGAACAATTTCAGATGGTGAGGGTTCATTCGTGGTAAAAAAATAAACATGTGATACAAAAAATTGATTCATACATTATTGCCTATATTCGAATCATCGAAATACTCTGCCACACTATAGTATGCCTTTGTTAACATCAATGACTTAACTTTCTTCTTAAACAAATGAGCTTTCAGTAATTTCATTTGACGGTAAATGGTTTGAGGTTTAAAATCTCAGATAGTAGAGTAACTGATCAAATTTAGCTGTTTTATGCCTAGTAATAAGTATCATCACTGTTCCTGGTTAAATACTCATGATTTCTATTCAATGTAATAAACTTATCTTCATTTTCTTCAACAAATAGTAAACATCTATAAATATATTAACAACGTAGGGTGAGTATGTAACTATTAATGAAGATAGGTTCACAAGATGTTCGTTGATGAATATTGAATATTAATCGAAATATTCGCTTCTGTGTAATGAATACCCTATTTAGGTCCATAAAGCAGCCCTACAGCAGAATAATATAATTCAGATGGCGAGATACAAGACTGTAATGCACATTCATAACACAGTTTCTAGATACAATTATCTTAATTCTAGATATAGCAAAAAATGAGTTACTCGATTTTTTACATAACGCATCAATGTATATTGTCCATCACAATTTTCTGTCAACATTTATCCCAAGAAACTTACTTGATTGGGATGATGATATAGTGTTGTCTCCATATTTAACATTCAAGGTACTGAGTCCATTGCCAAATGAACACTTACAGTTTTTTCTACGCTCACCATCAGATTGTTCATTCGACATCAATTTACAAACTGCCTCACAATGCATTCACATGCCTACAGAAGTTCTTCAGGAGTCTTTCCAGAAACAAGCACCGATAAATCATCGGCAAATAGTGTCACCAAAAATCGGGACAACTTCGCAGGCAGATCGTTCATAAATAATATGAATTTGAGAAGAGGTCCGAGTACAGAGCCTTGCACCACCCCATGAGCAATATAATGTCTCTGGTAATTTCTCACGCCTATTCTCACTACCATTGTTGTATTTTCAAGGTAACTACGTAACCAATCCAGGAAAACGCCTTCGAAACCTAAATTACTAATTTCCTCCGAATTTTGTTCATAATGACATAATCCATGTTTTCCTCATGGAAATATGAGAAAAAACATAAAAAAAATCATTAAGATGGTACTGGACAAATTGTAACATCAAAAATTTAATGGTAACGAAACCATTGTTTTTTAGGTCAATTTATTCAGTATTTCATTTACAGTATTTTGCTCCTTTATTTATTTACTCCTTCATTTGCAATACGTACCAAAGAGATCAAAGAAACCATTAGGTAGAATAATATCATAATTGGAAATATATCATCAATAGATGTAATGGTGAAACGTCTCAATTGTTCAGTGGAAGTGTAAATCAAGAAAACTTTACCATTTCATTTTTAAAATAAATTACTGTAAAGATTTTCAATCAGATTGTACTCCATTGAATCTCAAAATCGAACGGACTGAAAACTCGTGGAATTTTCACATCTTGATAAAGCATTGTGTACATTAAACAAGATGTCTAAAATTAATGATAACACATAAAACCAATACGTTAATGTAGATTCGGCTTATAATTTTCAGAATAAAAAGTTTTTTCTTCTGTAATTTATAAATTTCAGATATATAATCTTTTCATATTTCCGATTGATGCCTTTACTCAGCAAGGGGTAATTTGATGTGAAAATTACATATTTTCATATAACAATGTAATGCATCATTTCCGTTTTCGATAACATGTTATTTCAGATGGACGTCTCCATGACATGCACGTTCAATAGAATAACAAAACGAAGGGAATTTTATATGCAGCATATAAAAACACTCATTTTTTCTTTCGACATGATTGACTCGAATCGTTTCAACAGAACTTTTTAATATATAAAGACTTTATATTGTATTTCATCGTCGTCTGAGTTCAATAGATGACATAGTTTTATAGAGTCCTACTATATAGTCAAAACTCATTCACGCTCATAACCTCATTCACGTATTTCATGATCATTTGAAAACAAATTATTGGCATGATATAATTGTTTCGAGCCCCTTTATGTCTCATATTTGAGACACGCTCTTAAAAAGAATGCTATTATGAGAGTATTTGAGGAGGTCAACAGTTTTATAATCTGATACCTCTGATAATCTGTCGAAAATTGGTACACTAATGACACAACAGCGGCAGCTTTCGAAAGAAATTTTTCTCATGTATAACTTCTCTGATCTCAAGTGTTCACAAATCGGTCGTTTCGTATCACGTTACTTTTCAGTCTTTGAACGAAAGACCAGTTGGGAACACTACTTTTATTCAACCGCAGACAAAATATCGATTGGGGTAAGATCTGGAAAACGGAAAGGTTGTAACGGTGAGATAAACAAGTGATCACCGCGCAGATCCCTACCGTACCACCGTACGAAGAGACGGAGTAACCAAGGTAGGGACCGATGATTATAAAACTAGGTGCACTAGCCTTAGAACGCAGTTCACTTTAGGTGTTGACTTCAAAGAAACTGGGTGTTCACCGGCATCCTCTACCCTTCCTTCCCTGTCATCTTGGAGGTGTTGACTCCGGAGGGCTTCTCCTTGGGAACGAATGTTGATCGGTCCTTCTGTGGTTCTCTCGGAGGTGTTGACTCCGATGAACTTTTCCGTGGGCCGAGTGTTGATCGGCTCATTTCTTTGTGCCTAACTCGTCTGTATGGAGGTCTTAACTCCGGGCGACGTCGTTTTCTAAAGGATAAATTTCACGTAGCCGGTCGGCGAAACAGCGAGGGGCGCTTTCGAACTGCCGATGGTAAGTGCATTTGCGAATCGTACCGTCTAGGCACCGTTGGACGTTGGACCATTCGAAATATCATCACAAAACAGAAGGATATCATACAGTTCCTAACAACTATAACATCTATGACAACGTTGTTCAATACATGAATGGATGCACATTATTAGCAGAATCAGGTGTAAAAGATACACTCAATAGCATGAGTGCTAAAACTACATATCAAAGACACAGATTGAAAAAAACTTTTTAAAAACGGAGACAAATTTGGCTATAAGAGCGTCAAAACCGTTCAAATTGCAGAAATTGAACTTTCCTCTTGAAGGCAACAAGCAACCACTGCACTAAACTAATTCTCCCAATCTTCTATGGCCGTATGATATAGAACAGTAGTTTAGTTTCTCAACGGAAGAGGAAAATTTTCAGTCGGAGGTATTTTGCCCTATGAGCTTTGAATGCGTAAGAAACTTATGATAAATCACCTGAGGAGGAATGTGAAGTCACATCATTGAAGAAGATACTTCATTGGTTAGGACGAAGAGGACAGATAGAGAATTTCAAACAAGTATAGGTCAAAATTTAGCTGTATATAAATGTAAAATATTCAAAATATTAACTGATTTTGAAAAACGTATTCGAACTTCTGGAAATGAAGAAACAAAATCATCAAGAAAAAGAAATCGAAGATTTCATAAACGATAATGAGGACAATGCAGAAGAATCTAATTTCCCATATGTTGAAATTTTGGGATGTTCTTTTAACTTCAGAAGTATTGTATGAAACCATTTGTAAGAATGTATGAAACCAACCCACTTTACCGATCTTTTACTTTTGATATCGATCGGACAGCATCAGAATGGTTCAATGCAAACAAATTATGGTTGAACAGAGGCAAAACTAGAACTCTGTTATTCCCATTTTCAGAACGAACTTAATCATCTTGTACTGCCACATTCCTTGGTGTTGTTATGGAGACAAGGCTCACATGGGAAAGGCACTGCGAAAAAGTATCTCACGATCTCATGAATTAATATTTCTATAAGACAAATTGTCACATTGGATTTAGCTCTTCAATACTATTTTGCACTTTTCCATTCAAGAATGGTTTATGGTTTGGAAATATGGGGTATGTCTGTTCATGTTTTCAAGATGTTATTTGCTCAAAAAGAAGCAATAAGAGCTTTAGAGGGTGTGAGTAGTGAAACACACTGTAAACCATTATTGGTCAAATATAAGGTATGAGAGTTAAGCAAAATATCATATTATTTGAAACTATAGCAGAACGCCATCCATATAACATCCGTAGCAGTGAAACATTGGACATACCCAGAAAAAGGCTGAAAACTAGTCATAAAAAGACAACTGGCATTATGCTATATAATAAAATACCACGAAAATGGAGAACAACATCTCTAAGAGCACTCAAAAGACAACTGAAAGAATATTTCATACAGAATCCTGATTAAAGCATAGAAGAAATTGCCGATTACATTCATATTGATGAATATATTAAACAACCTTAAATTTTTAATTACTTTGACTTGACTGTTGTACAGTTTGAATAAATTATTATTATATTATTATCATATATATCTTGTCTATCATGTCTTGAATATTTAGGATTGATTATAGATGAAAATTTAAACTGGAAAGCACACACAAATAAAATAATTAGTAAAATAAACCCTATGATTCCCGTTATTTACCAATGTAGAAATTATATATCCCTTGAGACAAAAAAAAAACAAATATACGCTGCCTTTTTCTCATCGCACCTGAGATATTTACTGCCTATATGGGGAACTCATGGAAGTGTTGATTTTAATAAAATGCAGATTTTACAGAACAAAATTTTAAAAATTTTATTCAAATATGATTATCTAACGTCTACGAATATATTGCATCAGGAATTGAACATTCCCAAACTGGAAGCCTTGTTGAAACTTGAACAGGCAAACTTTGTATAAAATACTTAAAAATATACAAAAATCAAATATTGTTTTCAAATTGGTTGGCGAAGTTCATGGTTATGAGACAAGGTTTCAGACAGGGTTCTACATTTCCAACAGTAGAACAAATGTTGGACTGAATGGTCCTGCTAATATGGCAAGTAAAGTGTACAATAATTTGAGTGAGGACATCAGGTCAACGAAATGTTACTCCCACTTTATAACAAAATGTAAGGCATGTCTGAATGCTTGATGATAAATATGTACCTGTTGAATTTGAGTTAATTTTGAATTTTAATTATATTGGAGAAAATTAATTAGTTTTATAAATCTTTAGGCCAGGGCTAAACAAAGCAGTGATTTTAGATAGAAGGAATGGTTTTTATATTGTAAATTTATTTTATATTATTGTAAAATATTATTTTATATTATTGTGAAATGAACTATTTAATAAAGACTTCATTTTCAAAAAAAATATATATATATTCAGTGCTCTGAAGTAAATCAGGTAGTATAAAACCTCAGAAACTTTTGTTATAATCTCAAATGTCAAACTGAAGTGAAGTATTCTAAAATCATTCTAATGATTTACCCATTCATGAAAATGAACATATGTTATGTTCATCACACTTTTCTGGGACATAATGTTCATTAGGAAATAATTTCTAAATCTTCCTCTCCTCGATGTCATATGTGGACACCTGGGTTAATGCCTTTTTCAGATCTAACTGATTCGCAATATCATTTTGTCTACGTTGACTCACCTTTTGTCCATTACATGAATATGCAATTAATATACAAGGAGTAATTGAGAGAAGTTGGCCTTCTCTGCAACTATAACTTCTGAGAACTTAATAGATAAAACAGAATGTCGTTAAAACGAAATTATTTATTTTGGATTTAAGCATGCTCTTTCCGACAATTTCCCTTCAGACCATGTTAAAGCTCAGCATACTAACGAAACACTGTACATCGTTACTATGCAGCAAGCATCCTTCTGGCAATATGTATGCAGATCCCCTTGAATATAGTTCGTATAAGATGCATTCTCAAAATGGGGTGCGTTTTAAGAGTATTACTACATACTCAATGGAATTCTATGGCTATTCCTCCAAGGATAGATGAAGACAATTCATTTATTTCTCCGGAATTCTGATTTTTTATGAATTGGTTCGCTGAGTTGATTACAGTATTTTCAATTTGAGGTTGAGGAACAAAAATATTTGAATGAATCGTCACTAAGAAATGCAGTGAAGTGTATAAAATATATATAAATTGGTTAGTTTGCTAGATTCAAATGAAAATATCACCTGAGAACTCAATAATCTAGTTTCGTTCAATTTCTATTCTATTCAAAATTTACGTATTAAACTATTCTATGTATTCCTGATGATAACGCTTACGGTATCTCTCGAAGACTTCTTCATGTGCGTTCAAATCCTGTAAATTTTCTGTTGTTGATTTTACTATAACAGATACGAATGCACTTTAGTTTCATTTTTTTTCTATGTTAAAGAACCAAAATTTTTATTGCAGAATTTTTTTCACGTGAATGATGAAACGTAAAATATTTTGAACTTCATTTCAGGAATTCAATGCCACGGCCGACTCTAAACAAGCCATGAATAGTGTAGTTTGTCGGTGTTGCCAAAATCGATCCGGTGGTCTACTCTCCTAGTCGGTTGTTCCCAAACTTTCAAGCATCATTTCTGATCTTTTTGTATATTCCGAACGGAGAAAAATTTTTTTGTAATTTTTTTATATTATCTTCATTCAATTTTTTTTTATTTAACATACACTCTCTTGCTGGACAGGTCCTATTTACAAAACAGGAAACACAACATATACAAAAAACAAAAATGGTAGTAAAAACGTTTCAATTTTATATTTTCATTATAAATGAAACAGCTCGTGATATGAATCACAAGTGATGGAATGAAATATAATAATTATAGGAATAGGAAAAACTTAAATGCTGACTAAACCAAAACATACATATAAATTTAAACACACAAATACATATACATCAAAATTTAGCACTTATACACACATAATTATATGAGTCAATATGAACTCTGTTCGTGAATACATATAAATGATTGTTCTATCAGAGATCATGTATATCAAGGAATTTTGCCTTAATATCAGTAACAGAACAGTTGAAAATATCCATCTCAGCTCCCGAAATATTGCATTGTTGACACATCGTGTGCAATCGAAAAAATTATAGAACATTCGTCCTAGCTGCTGGAAGGTAGAACGTGAATGCGAGTTCCAAATGCTTGGAACAATAAAACTAAGGTTTTGTAATAATTCCTGACATTTCACTTAATTATTTTTTGCAAAAGATTATTGCATGGCATTTCCTTCGTGCACTGAGTGTGTCCATATTATGTCGACTTGTAAGCGTTTCATGTTGTATGCCTATAGGTGCATATATACCATCAATTCTGAAGCTCAAACCTTTCATGAACTTTCGTTGTATAGACTCCAGTTGATCAATGTGTAACTGATAACCAGGATTCCAGACTGTTGATCCGTATTCGAATTCAGATCTTACGAATGCACAATACAATGTTTTCAGAGTTGATATATTGCTAAATTCCTTTCCAACGTGAATAACGAAACCATATATTCCACAGGCAACGGTTACTGTATCATGAATATGTGGCACGAAAGTAATTGAGAATCAAAGCTTACGCCATGGTCAATAAATATATTTATCAATTATAATTAAATGTTATTATATTAGTAGGTAATTTAATAATAATGAAGGAAATAATAACATATTAAATATTATTCCTGAGCACGTATTCCTCTTATCTTCTATATATCATTCAAATAACAAAAACTTTTCCCGATTAAATATGTGAAAGATTGATCCACACATATCTGAAATTTCTCTACGTTTTCTGTCTTTCTCAGTTGCTAAAATCTTCGAATTGTTGTAATCAAAATCGTGTTATTTTATGTTTATGTGAGGCTGTTATTTGAGTTTTTGTATATTTATGTGCCTTAAGTCTTTCTTCAAGATTTTGCGACGCTTGTGTTATACAGCATTTACTGCAATTATTGCATGTTATATTATAGATAATATTAGTTTTTTTCTGGGTTATTGTTTCACTCTTCACTTGATTTATATTTCGTTCACTTGATTTTGTGCAGAATGAGCCAATATTGAATCAAAAGATTTTAATATTTTTGCAATATTCGTACTTAGTCTTGGAATACAAGGTAGGGGAATGTAATTATTTTCGTTGGATCTACTTTTTTTCGACTGCAAATTGTTATATAATTTATGAATTCTGTTTTTCATGATTTTTTCAATCAAAATTTTTTTATGAGAAGTGTGGGAACTTCTTCAAGTGTTTCATGCCGTAAGTATGATGATTTTGAGAACTATTTACAAAACTAATTATTATTCCTTCCTTCTGGGAATAGTGATGATTGCTCATATAATGTAAATGTTGTTTGAGAACTGATTTCTTTTCTATGCCATCTTGTTAAAATTTTTATATACTTCCTCAAAATTGTTACATCCAATCCACTACCTCCACAACCAATTCAACAGGAATATTACTGTACTGTGAGATTACATCCAAACTTATCAACTCATAATCAACAGGCAGCTGTAAATTATTCACCAAATCTGCAAATTCAAAAGAGTTCCCGATGAAATATCTCTCAGACGAGAAACTAAAAGATCTTGTGCGAATATCTGCGATGAACACAGACAATTCAGTTGTGGGTGTGTTAATACACGATACTATAGGTCTCAAACTCAAAACTGGCTTGTGTATTTTATATATATATATATATATATATATATATATATATATATATATATATATATATATATATATATATATATATATTTGAGAAAATGAACACTAGAACATCCATTTGAAAAATTCAAATTAATCAAGAGAATGTGATTAATTTGAATTTTCAAATGAATGTTCTAGTGTTCATTTTCTTAATATTTCGTTCAGTGCCATAAGCACAAGAAATTTCATTTCATTATATATATATATATATATATATACATATAGATATATATATATATATATATATATATATATATATATATATATATATATATATATAATTTTTCATCAACAATGGATACCCTGGACACATTCTTAGACGTCTTATTTATGACACAAAAGTTTTCCATAGACCAACAGATGACAAGCCTACTAAGAAATACGCAAAATTAACAAATGTAGATATACTAAAATAGAGTGGTTTCACTTTTGAAGAAATATACGGATATCAATATAATGAAACATAATACACTGACAAATAAAAATCTATTCTCAAAGTTAAAAGATATCACCCCAACACTATTAAAAAGTAATGTTATCTACAAAATAGACTGTTCCAACTGTGATGGATGTTATATAGGTCAAACCGGTCAGTGGTTGACACAGAGAATTGCACAACACAGAAGTGACTGTAAAATAAGGAAGGGATCATGTGCTCTTACAGACCATCATTTAAAAACGGGACATAACTTCAGATTCGGAGATGTGAAGATTTTGGAAGAGAACCAAAACTACAGAAATCGTCTTTTTCTTGAAATGTATCACATCAGTAAAACGCAAAATGCAATAAATTATAAAACAGATACAAATCAACTAAGCAGCATTTATTGTAACATTTTAGAAAAGATTTAACACTTGGTTCGGTCTCGTCGGGTTATTCGTTGTTATGTTGTCATATGTAGCAGTCGATGTTTTATTGTTATTGTTTATAGTTTGTTTAAGTGAATTGTCTCTGTAAGTATTGCAGGTTATGTTATTATGTTATTATTTTTACAATATACTTTGTAGCTTCTCCTGAAGAAGCCATCAAATAAATGGCGAAATATTGAGAATAATTGAGATTTCAATTTGCACTGACCGCTTCCCGATAATACCGATTGAATGTTGAATTATTCCGGTCGAAAATATATCCAGTATTATATATATATATATATATATATATATATATATATATATATATATATATATATATATATATATATATATATATATATATATAAATATATATATATATATATATATATATATCAAAAATAAGATCAAAAATTTTTTTTAGCTGCTCAATAAGATCAACCTGAACAAGAATTCCTTTTTTACTTCGAGTATCAATTGTAAGGTTCCAAACTTTTCGATTGAAAAATTTATCACTATCAACGAATAGATAGAATAGAAAAGAAATAATAATTACTCGACTTAGTATTACCAATTATATAAGTGATATTATAATTATTAAAGTCGATGAGAGTGCAGGAGTTCCTATTCCTAAATCCTACCCACCGATAATCTCTCATTTTCTTATTAATCTCCTCTCTTCCAGTACTTTTTCAGCAGTTGATACTTCTGCTGAAACCATCAATTACTCAATACACTGGTACAGTTTTTCTCACAAATACCAAAATTTTCTCATTATTCATTATTGATCTTCTACCAAGTAATGAAAAAAAGCAAATTAAGAGCTTCGTTTCTATGTAGGATATTTAACTTCACTGAAAAAGTTCACTGCTGCCTTTTGAATCACTGACAATGTCTTTCAAAAATTGAAATGGCGAAAAAATAGTATTTACTAGTTTTCTCAGTTCCTTTCTCATTCTGAAGAAGCCATCGTAATATTTCTTGTTACCATAACAATTCTAGGATTTGTTCTTGTTAGAATCGAAGATGTGGTAATATATTGAAGAGTTCGATTGCTTAAGGAGTCGATTCATGATTACTCGACCTCGAATAAATGAAAATTTATTCATGATTCTACATAACCGGATGAATTCAATGTCAATAGGGAAATAATATTTTATTGATTACTGTTTTTCCGTTTTCTACAGACAAAAAAACTGCCATGAATAAAATATCCACTTTACTCCTCACTATTGATGTACTAATGCGATAAAAGTGTCACCGAATAATCGGACAGTTGAAGACCAGCGAAT